>CAUYLG010041948.1:0-37275 GCA_963573385.1 Cacajao melanocephalus | reverse complement strand
CCTGAAGTGAGTTTTTCAGATATATCAGGTAAGTTTGCTTCTTTCTTAAAATGGCTATTTTGCCTTTTAGATCTTATATCATTTTATTGGATTCCCTGGATTGGGTTTTGGCTTTCTCCTGAATCTTGATGATCTTTGCTGCTATCCAGATTCTGAATTCCTTGTTTGTCACTTCGGTCATTTCGATATGATTAAAAACCATTGCTGGGGAGCAAGTGAAGTCATTTGGAAGTAATAAGACACTTTGGCTTTTTGAGTTGCCAGAGTTCTTGCACTGGTTCTTTCTTATCTATGTAGGTTGACGTTCCTTTAATCTTTGAAGTTACTGTGCTTTGGATGGGGTTTTTTGCTTTCTTTGATGCCCTTGAGGGTCTGACTGGTATAAATTGGATTCAGTTAACTGGCTTCATTGCTGGAAGATTTCAGGGGGCCACAGCTCAGCTCAGCTCAGCTCAGCACAACTGGGCTGTGTGCTGTAATCCTAGGCAGCTGGTAGCAGGCCAACAGCTTTATTCTCTGGCACTTCAAGGTTAAGTACCTGCTGCACTGGAGGGGCTGAGGTGTTCCCAGCGTGCTGGCAATAACAATCTCTTGGGGGATGCTGGCAAAAGTGCTTCATTGGGGCATGGCAGCAGGGTCCTTGCATGTATGTGTGCACTGGTGGGAGCAAGGCAGCAAAGTCCGTCCACACATGCTTGCGCTAGTGGCAGCAGGGCAGTGAAGTGTGCATGTACATGCATGGGCAGGGCCTGTCTCATGGTATTCTTGTGAGGGTTAAAAGAGATAAGACATATACATTATTGGAAACAGTGCCTGGCACATAATAAGTATTCAATAAATATTATCTGTTGTTATAAGTTAATCTGAGTGGATCTGACATTATGTTTAGTTGGAAGGCCACAAATACAGATGTAGTACCTGACAGGAGCATATGCCACAGTTTACTTACCCATTTCTACATGGCACATATTTTGTTGCTTTTAATGTTTTACTGTAATAAGCAATGCTATGATTAACATCTTTGTGTGCAAAACTCATGTACTTGGGAACTTTATTTATAGTGGGGAATGGAAAGTCATTTGTTCTTAAGGAGGTGCTTCATTAACCATTGGTTTTGGCCTGACCCAGTATGGCAAGTAGAATTATTATAAAGTATAGAATAAATCTTGTTGAGGATCTCAGTGACTCAGATTTTGCAAACTTCTCAAGAACTTCTAACTGCTTCTTAACATGTGACAAAACAAAGTTTTTCTTTTGAAGACCTAACAATATTCGATACACAGTAAGTAATCTTGTCATAGTTTTTAGGATGTTCTTTGGCTCTAAGTTAGGCCTTGAAAATGCCCTTTCTGAGTTAATTAATCAAGTTAATACTTATTCAAATATCAAATGGTTTAGAAATTAAACAATTTTGGGATGGGACTTCAGGAATGACTTAATAGTTATAAGACCTTGGGCAAGTTATTTTAATCTCTGTGAGTTAAGCAATTATTTTGGCCTCTTTGAGACTCAGTTTTCTCATAAGCATAATAAAAATAATAATGCTCATGTTAATTATTTATGCAATAATTATCTATTGAGTTTCTACTACATGACAGCTGCTTTTCTAGGTGCTTGGGATGCATCAGTGAAAAAAATCTCCTTGCTCCAAAGGACCTCACATTCTAGTGGTAGTGAGGACAGATGACAAATGGTAAACATAATGCTTAAATAAATTATATAGCATGTTAGAAAATGGTAAATGCAATGGCAAATGGAAAACACAGAGTAGGATAAGACGGATCAGGTGTGCATGGAAGGATCACAATTTTTAAAAGTGCAGTTAGGGTAGGTCTCATTGGGGTAGTATTTGAACAAAAATTTGAAAGAGGTAAGGCAGTCAGCCATGCAGCTATGTGGGGAGAAGTAATCCAGGTAGAGAGAAGCAAGTAGAAGGCCCTTAGGTGGGAGCATGACAGGTGTATTTTAAGGATAGTAAGGACAGTGTAGCTGAAGCAGAGTGAGGGGGAAGATGGTTGGAGACAAAGTCAGTGAAGTAACAAGTCCCAGATCATGTTGGACCCCCTAGGCATTGTCAGAGTGTCAGATTTTGCTCTGAGTGAAATGGAGAGTCATGGAGGGTTCTGAACAGAGAAACAATTGAACTTACATTTCATCAGAATCATTCTGACTCCTGAGTGAGGATAAACTCTGGGGGCAGAGCTGATATTGCTACTCCTTTTCCTTCCTGTTCCCCTCCCCATGGAGGATACAGCCTGGCAGCTAAAAATATGAGGCAGTGAAGGGCTTGGGCAGCCATGAAGAGACATAGGCTGGGGTTGGGCAGCTACAGGCTGTGGGTCAGCAGTTGAGGGGGTAGTGTGAAGGTGGCAGATGGAAGAGACAGCCAGCATGGTGGGTGGTGGCGGGAGAGGGAGGTGGTTACATTGAGCACATTAGTAAATTGATGGTGAATGTATGTTAATATAATAAGAATAATGGGAACCAAGTTTTTCACTGCTGGAGAAGGAATTTATAAACACAGAAATGAGGAAGCCTAGAAGGAACTCTGAAGTTGGACTGGAATTGGAGGTGTCAGTATGAACATAGAATGATGATCTATCTGTCTGTCTAGCTAGCTATCTAATTATAGATGTTTAAGTGTGTGCCATGCATATACACATCACGTCCAAGCTCTGTTCACTGAGAGGGCTTAGAAGGGTTAACACCATCATAACAATTAGCACAGTGAGCACCCAGACACTGGTTTCTAAAAACCATCTTTCACTAGAAGATACCAAGGCTCCTTGGAGTAATGTCCAATGGCTGATTCTAGGTTGGTGGAGGTGGGAGTCGGAGGACTTGCAAAGTATAAGATGAGTCTGCAACATCTTGTGGTGGACAATAGGGAAAGGCTCAGTGAATGGTGGGAATATTTCAAAAGGACACGGGGGCTCCTATTGGTCAAATCAGGGAGAATTTTTGCATTAAAGAATAATAATAGGTTACAACTCACTGAATAAAATAGAAATCTGTGAATCTATTCTGATGTAAATGAATAAATGAATAAAAAGGGAAAGCTTGATTTTACTATAAAATGTCAACTAATAAATGTGTAAACAATAATGGAAATAGTCAGTGTTTGGCAGTTTTCACAGATATGGTTGATTTGGGCTAAAGTCATCAATGAAGTCTGACAGGATGGATGCTAATGCTGATAGGTGAAGGTGTCATGAGGAACAGGATATTTTGACATATTCTGAAAACACCTTCCCATAAAATATATATCAATTACAAAGAAGAAAATGGTGAATTTAAGTGGAGAAAGCTTAAATGGCAGACATTAATATGACCAGGAGACCAAGATAGGATAGGTTGACATTGTGTCACTTATGACGTGATGCACTGAGAAGAGAATGGCATTGTTTCTATGGAATTCTTGCCATGGATGAAGTGCCTAAGTCTGATCATAAGGAGGTATCATTCTACAGGGGTCATTCTACAGAATGGAACACATCCTGCTGTGTCAAGTGCATGGAAGATGGGGAAAGACTGAGAAACTCTTCCAGATCAAAGGACTCTGAAGGGATGTAACAGCTTGGGCTGGGCGCGGTGGCTCACGCCTGTTATCCCAGCACTTTGGGAGGCCGAGGTGGGAGGATCATGAGGTCAGGAGATGAAGACCATCTTGGCTAAAATGGTGAAACTCTGTTTCTACTAAAAATACAAAAAATTAGTCAGGCGTGGTGGCTTGTGCCTGTAATCACAGCTACTATTTGGGAGGCTCAGGCAGGAGAATCACTTGAACCTGGGAGGTGGAGGTTGCAGTAAACCGAGATTGCACCACTGCACTCCAGCCTGGGTGACAGCAAACCACGTCAAAAAAAAAAAAAAAAAAGAAAGAGAGAGAGAGAGATAACGGCTAACTGTGATGTGTTCTTGAAAAACTCCTGAACTACAGAGGGAAAAGAGACATTTTAGGGACGATTAGCAACATTTGAATGGGATTCGATAGTAATGTATCGATGTTGATTTCCTGACTCAAAGAGTCGTATGCTGATTGGGGTGACAGAACTTACCCTCAAAAGCATCTGATTATATAGTTAAAATTATTTTAAAATACTTTTATTTTTAAAAGAAGACTATTGGAAGTGAGAGATGATGATGATTTAGATCAGAGAAATGATGTGGCAGTGGCGGGAAATGGTCAGATTCAGGATATATTTTGAAGCTAGAACCAATAGAACTTCCTGATGAATTGGATATAGGTTATGAAAGAAAAATAGGAGGCAAGAATGATTCCAAGGTTTTGGCCTGGGCATCTGGAATGATATGCAAACTATGGGTGAGACAGGGCTTTGGAGGGAATGTCAGGAGTACTATATTGGATGAGTTGAGTCTGAGACACTTGTTAGACATCCTCCTGATGAAAATGTCAAGGAGACAGTTAGAGACCAGAATCAGAAGTTCAGGAAGGGATGCATGCTGGAGATAGAAATTTGGGAGTTGTCAGAAAGCAGATGGTATTTAAAGTCCTGAGGGGATGAGATCACCAGAAGAGGAAATGTAGAAAAGAGGGCATTCTCAGTACTGCTTGGCAGGGGGGTTTTCAGTCTAGGTAAACTCACTAAAAAATTACTGAAAAATGTCCAACCATATAAAAATCCACAGCTAAAGTCTTCAAAGAGATATGCGAAGAGGATTAACAACATAAAAAACAAGATTATTATAAACATTAACAGTTACATTATGTTTACTATGTATCAGGCACAATGTTAATTATATAGATTATCACGTTTAATCTTTATCTCAATCTTATGAGAGGGGTAATATTTCTATTTTTCATATGAGGAAACTGAGGTTTAAAGGTCTCACACCTAGCAAATAGTGAGCCTGGAATTCATATCCTTATGATCTGCTTACTTTGCCTTCCATTCTAATGGCTGCACTATCCTGCCTCAAGTACTGGACAAGGACAGAAGTCTGTCATGGGGCTCTGGCTCGCTCTTGACTGTCCAAAACAACCACATCAAACCAACATTTCCACACACACCACAGTGCACATACACATTCAAGAGCTGAAGCCTTAGAAGACATAAGAACATTCCATTCCATCTTCCAGGCTGACTGCCCTTCACTTAACTGCAGTGTCAGCCCCCTGAGAGAGGTCCTAGAAACTTTGGTGTGTTGGAGGAAGGACTTACAGTGGAGTAAACCCATGTTTCCAAGGACCGTGGTCCAATAATAGGCAGTGGAGAAAGTATCCCAGGCTCCAAAGAGCAACAACAGCGTCTGGGTTACGAACACGACCAACCCTGTGTTTTTAAGAGCTCTGTCTTTCCTGAAATATCCTTCTTTTGGCTTGCTGTTATTTGCCACTTTTACAAGCTACTGAGCCACATCACTGGTGTGAACAGTTTCAAAGCTTACATATTTCTTCTTGTAATCAGTTTAGTCGGTCTTGTAACTATAAAGAGTGAGATGGTAAATCCTGAGCTCTCATTCTGAGTCAGAATTTATGACAAGAACAACGTGCTTGTGCCCAAACAGAACCATGCATGTATGGTAATATGGCACTTGAAATTTATGTACTTCCTTTTATCCAAGGAACAGAAAGTGCTTCTATAAAATGGATTAAGAGCCAACTGTCTACAGCAGGCAATGGGAACAGTTCAAAAAAGGACTGCTGAGAGAATCATTTAATTTCTGCAAGGCCAGGGTTCACACTAAACAACCATGTGTCCTGGTGTTTCACAAAAATGGTTCCAGGAGATCACTGCCATTTCAACCCCTGCTCAACAAGGATGAATTCAACCACATCTTTGCCTATCAGTTGTATATGAAGACATTCCTTCATCCCTGCAGTTTAGTGCTGGTTGCTGCACAGGACTAGCCCCTGGTATTAGCTGAGAAGATCATCAACAGAATGGATCTAGTCATTCCTTTCCACTGACTAACTGTTTGGCTCTTCTCATTAGTCAGGGAGAGGCTTTATGATTCACTGTGCTAGCATGAAAAACCTCTAGTCTTGCAGATAAACCCACTATAATTTATAACCCCACTGTAAAATACTGTGGCTTCTCTATTACACACTTTAAATGCACATGCTGCAGTAGATCCTTGTATTAGTTACCCACCACTGCATAACAAATTATCCAAAACTTAGTGCCTTAAAACATTTATTATGTCCCAGTGTCTGTGGGTCAGGAGTCCTGGCAGGGCTTGACTGAGTCTTCTGCTTCAAGGCCCCTCTCAAGATATTACCCAGGGCTCTAGTCATCTCCAGTCTAGACTAGGGGAGGATTTGCTTTCAATCATGAGGTATTTTGCACTATTCAATTCTTTGAGGGCTATTAGACTAAGACCCCAGTTTCTCACAGGCTGTTGGTTGGAGGTCTCCTTCAGTCCCAAGAGAGAGCACCAGCCCAAATGAAGTCACAGTCTTTTGTAACCTAATCACAGAAGTGACATCTCATCACCTTTGCTATATTCTATTTGTAGACGCATGTCACCAGTTCACATTTAAGGGCAGGGGCTTACCCAGGGCGTGAAAACCAGGAGGCAAGGATCATCGGGAGCCACTTTAGAAGCTTCCTACCATCATCAGACATATATTGTCACACTTGTCCTTATCATGATCCTCCAGTGCAGCGTTAGTCCTCTCATTTCACAGATGGGGCAACTAGTTCTCAGACTTTAGTACTTGCACGTACTGACACTGACATTTATCTTTAGTGATTCGTAGTGTCCATTCATGAATGCATTTATTCCATGACTATGATGTGAAAGTATAAAATATTAGGTATGCTACTGTGCTAGGTGCCAGTAAGTTTTTATTCTTGGTAAAATATAGGTGTATACAGCATCCTAGTAGTTCTTCAATGAGTATTTCTTGAGAGGAGGCACTGTTCATAAAAGATATATATAGTAGTGTCTAATTTATCATGTTATACCAATAGTAGATGTTAGTAGTAATTGGTATTTGTATTATTATATATAAAAATTATATCATATATTATTATAAGAATATAATAATTCTCATGCATTAGTAATCTATTTTTATAATTTTAAAATATGTAACTAAGAATACTCTTCTGGTTTTTCAGTGTCTAGGATTCAATAACTTCTATTTCAGAGATGAATAAATACAGATGAATTGTGGTTATGATATAGATAATGTGAACAAATACAGTTGAATAGTGGTTATGATATAGATAATGCCCCAGAAACTGAAATGGAGAATTTCATTCCAGTCCTATTTATAGCCCAAACTCTATGTACAAACTACACGGGAAAAGCTGACATGTAATTTGAGTCAGCTCCACGTTAAACGCACATTGAGTACCTGCCATAGGCGTCAGCAAGGCTCATCATTGTATTGCTGGTGAGATCATGTACAAAAGTAATTTTGCAAATTGAAAAATACACATACATATGAAAGATTTTTAAAAATTGTTTGTGCTGCTTCTGTAACTCAGGGAAGCCTACAAGGTGCCAAGTGCTGTGGTAAGTGCTTCTTAAAATGTTACTTAATCCTTCTCACGACTACTTTGAAAAGCAAGGTCAGAACTCCTGGTTGCTGGTGGTTCAAAAAGGGTTCATTTCTGTCTGCTGAGACTGCTCTGTGATCTGTGAGTCCATGGTGGCCAAACACAGGGAGACTTCCAAGTAAAACCCTCCTTGATGACATAGTGAAACCGTGAGTTTATTGAAGTGGGAGTACGCCCCCTCCTAACTTAACTCCACAAAGAAACAGATCTGTGCAAATATGCTTGTCCTTTTTAGGATAATGGAAGATACTCTGGAATCTTGAAAGTCAGTGAGAGGAACTACTGTCATAGTAGTTCTTGACTAACGGAAAGGCAGGTGTTCTCACAGACTAGGTGTAACCTAGAGACAGTGATTTGGCCATCTCCGATCTATGCAATTACTCAGGGGCCAAAAGGAAAGACAAGCCCAGTTTAATAAAACCCAACAGCAGGGATGTAGAGAATCAATAAATTTTGGTTGATGTCCACAGGGCAGCTTGGAAGCAACTGGAAGACCTTTTGCAGCTGGTTATTTTTGAGCAACAATCTAAGATGTGTAAAAGCAGAAATAAAAATGACTGAAGAAAGGAACCCTGACTTGCTGCCTTGAAATCATGAGTGTGCTGCGGTTGATTTGTAGCTTTTTGTAGTATGGTCAAGCTGTCCCCCTGATTCAATACCTCCTTTTCCTACCACCTGCCTCCCCTGGGTGGGGGAGGGGAAAACCATGCTAAAATATTCTATAGAACCAGTACTCTAAGAAGCAGCCTCTATAGCAACCAAGCAGGTAGAAGGTAGCTGCTATAGTTTTATCTTTTACCTTTTTCCTCCAAATATCCAGATTTCTAAGGGGTGAGAAAACACACCAAAAACATTGTTAGAATTTTGGATTAAAGACAGGTATCAGTCTTGTCTCAGTTTTGATATACCAGGTGATAATTGGGCTATATCTGAGTCTAAAAATAATATACAGTACATTAAAATGATATTTCTTGGCTACATTTCCAAAGTGGTATTCTGGGATTTCTGTGCATTAATCCTGTAACAATAACAGGATTTGGGCTTTTAACTCCCCTGGTGTAACTTTGAAAATCTAGCCTAAAGCAGCTAATGTTGCTGTTTAAATCATCCTCTCACTATCCTTAGGGAAATGTGGAGATTAAAAAAATGACAGCCCAACTGCTCAAATGACCTATACCTGGGAGAATAAGAGAAACAACCTATTTCCTCTCAGGAACTGGGCCGATCAATATACATATTTCAAAAGGACCATCATGCAATAAAGGCCTTGGAATTTGTATCCAACATCAGAGCACCCTAGATATTTCCAACATAGGCGTATCAGGTTTTCCGTAAGGGAGGGAGACATTGTGACAGTTGAATAACTGGAATTGAACTGGGTTGCATGTGTGTGAGCCTCTGTGTGTGTGTGTGTGTGTGTGTGTGTGTGTGTGTGTGTGTGTGTGTGTTTAGGAAAGAGAAGGGAAAGGAGGCCATTATTAGTATGTTTCTGGTAAACATTCTTTTTTTCCCTACCGAAACTTGGGTGTATCCCAGAAATTAGGTGCTGTTAATCATGTCAGCTAAAAAAAAAATACATGTTCTTAAAATATGCACACAGTTCTAAATTGAAGCTCTAAATAGCTCTAAATTGAAGTGGCAGGAGTTTTTCAATGATAGCATTAATTGCATTTCATTAATTGGGAAAAAGAGCTTTTGTGTAGCTGTGGTTATGATGGGCTGGATTTAATCAGTGTAGGTACCACTAACAGGCTGGCACTGCTTTCGGCCTGCAATGCCTTTGAAATTCTAAAACGGAAAAGGAGGCCAACACACTGAGCAATTATTTCAGAACAGATTGCCCGTTAACATTTCATAATATCACCGAAATACATCCTTTCTGGGACAGAGACTTGCTTTGGCCATGAACATCCAAGAGGTGGCAGCACCCCATGCTCTGTCAGCTTGCTGCATCCCTCCGGATGAGAGCTCACCGCAGAGGTCTCATCATTGCGTCACCTGAAAGCCAGTTTAGAGGGCGGAGGTGGGGGGAGGTGAAGGAGGGAAGATGTAGTATTTTGTATTTCAGTTCTTCTGGAAGAGTTCAGGAAACAGCTGCATGGATTGTTTTAAATGGATTTGAAAAGGTTTTTCTTTTTCTTTTCCTACCTGAAATCTACTGCCCTGTGCAATATCTTCCTATGAAGACCACAGGAGTGCACTTACATGTTCTCTGGTTCATTCCCTGAGGGAGGAAGGAAGAGTTTCAATTGCCTCGGATCCCCTGAGATGTCATTTTCAATTCCCCGTACTTGTCTTTTATAAATACAGGAAGGTGGGATGAAGATGGCATTATTGACAATTATTTTTTGAGCATGTATGTGTGCAGGGCACTGAGCACATCATCAAGAATGTGACACAGTCACCTGCTAGGATAATTCTCTTCTTCCCTAACTATTCCTCCAGGTCCCCCCATACACATAGAAATCTCATGCTAAAAATATTTTACAGAACAAATAGCTGTTGAGACCGTATCAAACCCTGAACAATAAGGAGCATTAACCTTATGTGCTTGGTGTCATGTGCCTGGTATGAAAAGCACCTGGTGATATGGATGAAGGGGCATCAGGGCCGGTCTAGCCTGGCCAGTGTCCAGCTGTCTGTGGAAACTGGCCCTCATCACATTAGGAAGTATGAGGGCAAGAGCTGGAATACACTGAGGTGACCTTGGTGTTGGGGGTTATTGGCAAGATATAGAGACAGGACTCCCATGGGAAACTGGCATGCAAAAGGCCACAGGAGGCTGGAGTTGGGCTCAGCAACAGTCTGCGATCCAGCACAGCTCAGCAGTGGACCTAACCGCATCCTATCCAGCACAGGGACTTGGCCCCTGTATACACCACAACTGCTGCTTGGCCTCGCCTTCAACTCTGTGTTGTGTGCCGTTTCTTAAGCTTAGTTTCTTTCTTGACCTTGACACCCTCATACCCTCTGTCCCATGGCTTTCCTCCATGGCACTTGTTCTCTGGGTACATCTTTTTAGCTTCTGGTCCCACTAACAATTCAGTGACTATTTTCCCTGTATTTGCTGGTTAATTTTGAGGGAAGTGGCGGGGGGAAGGGAAGGAGGAAGGGAAGAGAGACTCATTGGCTGAGTTAATTGCATTCTCCCTGTTTGGACAGAGCTTTGGAGGCCAGGCCACCTCCCAGGGGATGAGTTAGTCTCTGCTTGGCCACCCTTGAGTCACTTTTAGACCTGTGCAGGGCTGTTCCCCAGCCTGGGCTGTGGGCATGGTTGTTCCTTTCAGGAGGACTGTGGATGTGGTAGACACCAATTTTGATGTATTGCCCCTTTCCCCATACAAAGGAAATCTCGGCGATGCTGGATGTCCTGGTGTCAGGGTACTACCCTGGTGGGTTGCTCAGACTCTAGAAAGAAAGAAAGGAACTTCTTTTCTGCTTTACAAGAAAGCATTCATTACATGAAGCTTGGAGAATACACTTAAGGGTGATAATTGACAATCTTCAATGATTCCAGAAACTTGTGGAAAGAGGTACAGATCCTTCATTTGAACCATGATGCCATATAGCACAGCTTAGTTTGGATTAGGCTGAGGGAGGGGAGTGGATGAATTAGATACCAGTCTCCTTGTCATAATTAAGTTTTACTTAATAAGATCTCAAGCTTGCATTTTAATCCAAAGACAGATTCTCGAGTGCTACCTCTTGGTGCTACTTCTAGGCGCCATGACATATGCAGCAATGAGCTCCTCACCTGTTGCCCAGTGCATTGGCAGCATCCCTGGTTGATGCAGCCAAGCCATCTGGAGCAGGGCAAGTGGGGCACATGGGGTATGACAGCCAGATAGCTGCCAGATGCTGCATTTTCTTGGCCGTGGCCTTGGCCTTCCTCTAGTCCTTTCACTATTATGCTGAGGGCATGTGGCGAAATAAGGCAGGCCCCATGAGGCAGCTTATTTGCTTTTGGCTACTTCCAATTGAGCCACCAAGAACTTGAGGAGCTTTTTCTTCTTCAGCTATTTTTCTTGAGAGCCTGAACATCCCCTCTACCTCTTCCACTTGTAGCACTTGTAGTCAGGCTCAGCCTTAAGCCACTGACAAGAGTGTATTAACTGCAGGTGTGAGGAGGAAGCAAGGGGCAAACTATGGTTAGTTTTCAGAGGCGACTGAGCCCCTTCAACACATAGATAGGGATTTCCATATACGGTGAATTTTGTCACTAGGTTCTTCCTATTTACCAGTATTTGAAGCTTTTATTTAACAGTTTTATTATGTGGTCCTCTCTGGTGTTGAGTTTGAGCTCACTAATTAGATCGTAAGTTCCTTGAAAGAAAGAAAGGGCTTCTATACTCCGAAGCATTTCCTGCAATGTCTAACACAGGTTGTTGTTGTACAAGGAATAGGCACTCAATGGGTATTTGTTAAATTGATTTGACCCAATCTCAATTTCATGTTCAGCTCAGAAGATTTCGTATTGAGTTCCAAGGAGTCTAGATCCTTTCTGGTCATCTATACCTGAAGGTATAAATTCATTTTGACTGATTTTCCAACTTTAACCTTCTCTTGTGCACTTCAGGAAGAACAGCACCCCAGACACAAATTTTTCAGGGACTTGGAATTCCAGGTTTTCCATGGGATTGAAGATGTCTGGGAGTTTTTAGCCTTTAACTTCTTATTTTTTACTTTTCATCTCTGCCCCCTTGAAGTTAAGCACGGTGTCATGTGACTTATTTTGGCAAATGAAAGATCAGATGTAATGTGTGTTAACCTCCTCTACCAAACTAATCTCCTTTCCTAGTAGGTTAGGTGAAGTTATGCAGTGGTAACAACAGCTTCCAAAACTTAGTTGAGAATCCACTTGACAGAGTGGCTCAGGGACCCAGTTGACAGACAGTCTGTCATCTCAGTGTGTGCTGCCGGATCACTGCGGCAGGGGAAGCTGGCACGGATAATTGTTCACCAACTCTTAACTAACTCTTCCACCCTGAAGTAACACACATTGCAACAGATAAGCCAAAGTCAGCCGCATGGCCATGCTTAACTACAAGAGGATGGAGAAGTGCAGTCTTTCCCTGGCTCTGGAAAGAACGAAGAACCAGAAATACTTGTGACCTCTGTAGAACTGACCACACCTCCTCAGAGAGCCCAGAAGTTGCTGTCTTTCAGTTCATTCTGTAATAAAGCATGGGTCAACTCTTGGGAATAATATAAATACTTTATCCTTTGAGGTTTACAGGAGTTAAAAAACAAAAAAAAAAACTGTATTAAAGATGATTTATGTCTTAATAATTAAAAATTAGATTTTTAAATATTATGTAAATATCAGGTTATTTTCCTCCAAATCACTGATCATCAGTAATCAGTTGTAGCGCTCTCTAAATGCCATCTGAACAGATGGCTGATGGAAGCAATTGGACGTGTTTAGAGTTGCCAGCCCTTCTCATGCTTCTGATGCTTCTTATACCTCACAGTCACTCAAAGGCCCAGCAGCTCAGAGTCCTTCTCCATACAGCAGAATCACTTCAGACTCCTGGGCTGTGGGGATCTGATCTTTATTTCCTGCCCTGTGACTGACTCTGTCAGTCACAAAACAAGTTTCCAGGTTCCTCAAAAGCAAGCAAGGAGTCATCCTGCGTCACTCAGTCGTCCTGTGTTCCACACTCTCTCAATAACTTCCCTCTTTCCAAAGATACAATTCTAGGCCAGGCTCAGTGGCTCGTGCTTGAAATCCCAGCACTTTGGGAGGCCGGGGTGGGCGAGTCACTTGAGGTCAGGAATTTGAGACCAGCCTGGCCCATGTGGTGAAACCCCGTCTTTACTGAAAATATAAAAATTAGCCAGGCGTAGTGTTGCACGTCTGTGGTCTTAGCTACTTGGGAGACTGAGGCACGAGAACTGCTTGAACCCAGGAGTTGGTGGTTACGGTGAGCCAAGATCGTGCCACGAGGCGACAGAGGGAGACTCTCTCAAAATCAAACAAACAAAAAAACAAAACAAAGATACAATTCTAACCATAAGAACCAGGAGTTTATTCACAAATGTAATGAATTTGGTAGCCAATGCTCTTTTAACCCAAGTCAATGGACTATTACTCTGACATGCTAGGTAAGAGCCAACCATGATAGGATCGAAAGAGCTTTTGCATTAGAATCTAAAGACTAGTTCAACTCCCAGCTTTGCCGTGTTCTAGCTGTGTTACCTTGGAAAAATCACGTGGCCCCTCTAAACCTTCATTGGTAAAATTAGGAAAATTACACTTACCTTCTAGGTTGGGGTTTCGTATTGATAAAATGTAAATTATAATGGCTACCTCTTGGGGTCGTGGGGATTTAAATTATTTTGACAAAGATAATTTATGGGAAAAAATATATATGTATAAGTATGTATATCCCAAGCTGGGAACTTCTTCCCTCCTTTTTTGCTTGCTAATTAAGAGTCATAAATAAAATGCTGATGAGCTGCAGTCTGCCGTCTGTGCTGTAGCTGGAGGGCTGTTTTGACTTAGCCTGACAAATGGCTAACCAGCCGCTCCCACCATGCCCAACTCAAGTGTTCAGCACTGAGAAATCCAGCTACTGCCAACAGCATCTTATAAACTTGTCACTATTTACTTACTTGGTGACAGTGTTTTTGTTCAGTGATCATCCCTGAGATTTTACCCGTCAGGGTGTGTCTGTTTCTCTCAAAATGCCAAAATGCCATTTAAATATAATCCTTTCTCAAACCACATGAAAATAGTGAAGATCTCTAAATGAGACTTGATGCCCTTGGAGTTCATCCCCATTGCAGTGCAGTTGGAGTGGGATGTTGTCTTTACAAAGCAGTAGCTGAATGTGGGTAGGGCTTTATTAAATTGACACAAACTTCAGAGCCACTTCAAAAGCTACTAGTCAAGATTTCCAGGTAACCTGTCGAGTGGGGCATTAGAGATTGCTCATACAAGCTTGGAAGAACTGACTGTTACATTTTCAGGAACTTTGCAAGGTGGTTGAAATCATGTTGGTAGATTGAAATTGGCCATGGTGAGAGTGTTTACACCATGGAAATTAGCAAATGCTACAAAATCAGGCGTTTTCTCCCAGAGGGCTGGTTGCTAAACATTTACCAGCTCAGTACTCTACAGTATAACCAAATCTTTGTGCACCTGGGTAAAACTCAGTTATGACTGAGAATGGGAGAAGGGACATCCCAAATAAAAAGTATAAATAAAACCATGAGGCTGGACTCACTTTTCTTGAGTCTCTGCTGTGTGCCAGGTTCCATGCTAGCCTAGATTGAGACTGACGTATATCAGGAGGTACCTAGCAAATTAATGATGTGGGCCTACCAAAATTGTGTTCATATGAAGGATGGAGAGCCTCCTAGGAGCTTGACTGCAAGCTGGTCATGGGAGGGAGGGAATAATGCTAGGTATAGGATGGTACTTGTCACTCAGGTCTCAATCCAGGCCCTAGCTGACATTTGTAGAGGGTGGGCTGTTGGGGAAAGGTTTAAGTAAAAACAGAAAAGGCTGCTTTGGGAAAACTCTGTAGGACATGACGGCATTGTTTGGATTTGGCATCTTGTTTGTTCGAGGACCTCAGCTGCAGTAGTTTTGTGACTGCAGAGGCTTGGCTGACCCACAGAGGGCAGTGGGGTGGGCTCTCTTGTGAGCTCTTTTTTGAGAGTACTTTGTGGAGTATCACAGTGTGAGTAAAGAGGGGGAAAGGGACAGTAGAATTTATTTTGGTGACCCCATACATGCTGGTAAGGCAAAGGGGAAGCTGGTTGCACAGACGTTTTCTTACTTAACCTCTCAACTCCCTTGTGAGAAGGGCATTATCATATCCTCTTTGCAGATAAAGAAACTGAGGCTCAGAGGGTCTGAATGACTTGCCCAATCACAGAAAGTAAGTGGCAGAGCTGGGATTCACTCATGGGGCTGACCACAAACCCTTCATGGGGTCTCTATGACTGCCCTGAATTCATGTCTGCATATTTATCTATCTTTTTCTTCTAATTTTGGGGGAAGAAGTCTCTCTCTTCTTTCCAGGGCCAACCTTTCCACTCCTGCCCATGAATCCTGTACCTTCCTAATTCCTGCTCCAGAGTCTTTGTAAAGCACCCACTGCTCTGTTATGCATCGTTAGCTTTTCTTCCACCAGTTTATTCATTAATCTTTACTATCTATTAACAGAAATGAGTAAGAGTGTGGGGACTTTCTCAGCCTTCTCTCTTAGCCTCTCTGTTGCACTGAACACAGAACACATTCTCTTTTATTCTTAAAACTCTCTACTTCCCAGCTTCTGTGATTGGTTTCTTTCTTCCCTCTCTGGTTATTCTTCTGATCACTTCTGGCTCTTCTCCCTTTTCCCAACCCTTGAAATAGAAGCATTACTCCAAGTGTCTGGTGTTGGCTCTCTTCTTCTCCTTCTTGTGATCCCTATGGCCTCAGCACTCTCTGCAGACAAGTATGTCAATATATCTACAGCTCTGGTTAGGAAATGGGCAGAAGTAACTCAACCGGGTGCCCAGGGCCAAGAGCAGTCTCTGGCATGTAGAGGACACTCAATAAACAATAGGGATTTCAGATGAAGAGAACATTGTGAACCAAGGCTGGGCATGTATGCATTGATTTATTTGGAGGATACCCCTTTCAGGCTCTTGAACTCCTCAAACTCAGGAACTGGGCCTTTTCCTCATTTTTAATCCCCTGATCCAGCATAATACATAGTAGCTGTTCAATAAATGTTTGCTGAATGAATGAATGAGTCCAAGGTTGATGATAAATTGATGTAAAATTGTGGCAGTCATTATATAGGAACTTGGGCTTTACTGTATGTGCAGTGGGCTTGCAGCCATGCAAGGCTTTTTCTCATTTGAGTAACTCAGTTGAAGCTGAGCTCCAGGATGACATCTGGCTGCCGTCAGTACTGAAACCTTGTGTGCCATCTTCCTCCCTTGCCCTTGCTGTTGCATCACTAATCAGCGGCCCAATCTTGTTGATTTTACTTCCACGTGTGGCTTTATGGCTTGTATTTGTGTTTTTGTTTCTATTCTCATGGCCACCTCCCAAGGTCAGCTCTAATTACCCCTTGTCGGGATGTCAGCGTAGGTCACTCCCTACTCTGGTCGCTGTTGATCCCTTTTCTGTAAGCTGCGAGAGTGGCTATGCTCCTGATGACTGGCTCTGTTTGGAAAAAAGAAAACAGAACAAAGCAGCATTGGTTCTGGGAAAGCAAGGATAAAGAGGGCTAAAGTAACACTCCATTATCTGCCTGTAATCCTACAGGCCCTTAAAGCTGTTGCCTGCTTTGGGTTTTACCCTTGAGTTGCTTGAGTGGACTTATCCCCTCATTGCTCCTTATAACAAAGAGTAGGATCCATTCTCACAATAAAGCTAAATTGTAGGAGAAAGAAAGCGGACCAATGGGAAGCTTGTGCTTGACTATGTTGTTGAAGAGAGGCAAAGGAACTGGAAGAACAATCCTTTAGAGAAGGGAACACAAGAGAAGGGAAAATGTAAAAGAGGCGATAGGAGAAGGCCATTAAGATAATACTTCTAGAGGGAAGGAAAAAACAAAGAAGAGAAGACCAGAACTGAGCTCCTGCCATTTTTCATAGATAATTATGATTAAATGGGCCATTTCTGAAAGTGCTTAATAAATGTGCACTGTTACCTTAAGGTTTTGCTCTGATGCTGTGCATTACATGGGCATTGCATGAACTTTATTGGTCCAGAATTTTACCTAATAAAATAGTGAGCTAAGGGACTTTAGGGGGCCTCTTTGGGGACTCTTGAGCTTAAGCAATTTAGGTCAGTGTTATGCAAAGTGTGATCTGCCTTCTGCAAGGAGGTAAGTAGAGAAATCCACAGTCTGTATTTAGAAACTTTATAGCATTGCACATTGCTACAATGATGTGCAGGAGGTGGGTGGTACCAGTTGAGAGAGCCAGAGCCAGAGAGATCGTGGGCATTTCTTCCCATTTTTGCAGCTCAGTAACTTCACCGTGGTAGCTCGAAATCAGCCATGAAGGGAGGTATTTTTATCATGCAAATTGACAAATGCTACAAATCAGGACTCCTCCCACCCTTAAGAACCGGGTGCTAAACATTTGTGGGCACGCCACTGCTTGGCTGAGAAGTCCACGCATCTGATGGGGAAATACTATGGAACGGCATGTTGTTCCACTTTCTTGGTGAGTTACTTGTGACTGGAGCTGCCTACCCGGACATGCACAATGGGATCACCGATCTGTCAACAAAGGAATAGGGGAAATTGGTCCTTTACCGTAATGAGTTTGACGTGCACTGCCCTAGATCACCTTCAGCTTGTTCTGAGATCCAAGAGTATTCCAACAGAGGTCTTCACGATAACCAAATGGAATAGCCCATTGGTTTAGAAACCTCCTACTCCAGATTTCGAGTCCTATAAGACAGTTAGGATCAAGGGTAGCTGTGGCAGACACAGCTGAGACAGAGAAGCCAAATGTGAAATAGCAAAAGGTATGTGTATTAGTCTGTTAGGACTACCATGAAAAATACCAAAGAATTGGTGGCATAAACAACAGAAATTTATTTTTTCACAGCTCTGGAGGCTGTAAGTCCCAGATCAAGGTGTTGGCAGACTTGGTTTCTCCTGAGGCCACTCTCCTCGCCTTGCAGATGGCTGCCTTCTTGCTGTGTCCTCACGTGGTCTTTTCTCTATTTGCATACATCCCTGGTGTCTCCTCCTCTTCTTACAAGGACACCAGTCCTGTAGGATTGGGGCTCCATGCTTATGACCTCATTTAATTACAACGATCCCTTAAAGGCCCTGTCTTCAAATATAGTCACCTTAGGGGTTGGGACTTCATACAAAATTTGGGAAGACACAATCCAGTCTGTGTCAGTGTGTCACTGTGCTTTACCTGTTGAGGCTCACTCTGCATTCCAATGAAGCACGGTGTAATAGATCACAAACTGGAGCCAAGGAGGCCTGACCTGGTCTCCCAGGTCTGCCTTCCCATTGGCTGTGTGGCTTTGGGGACCCTAATCTTTCTTATCCTGCATTACTTCACCTGTAAGATGAATATAACACAAGGGCTTCTCTCACAGTGTAGTTATGAAGATCAAGTGAAGTCATGGAGGTAAACTTTTAGCACAGTGTCTGGCCCATAATAGGTGCTTAATAAATGTATACTTTTAATTTATAGTTTTGCTCTATTGTGGATTGCATATGCAGTATATTTTTAGGCCTCAGAGGAGGCCTGGGTATGGAGAACTGATGCAGAGTCTTCTGTCTCATTTTTAGATCCCCATTCCATGGTCCTCATCTCCAGTATCGTAGGTAAGAAAAGGCCAAGGTTTTTCTGACACCCCCGGTTTACACATTCACTCTGAACTTGCTAAAGCTGACTTTGAGTGGAGAACCATGATTTCTTGAAGATCAATAATGCCAAAGAATCCAAAGGCATCACTTATAAACCAATGCCCCAGCAGCCTGGCCTGCAGTGGGGTGAGAGGCATCAGGAAAACACACAGGAACAGAAAGTCGATGCACTGGGAAGAGAACCAGCCCCCTTGATGAGGCTAATTTTCCCAGTGTGTAAATAAGTTATGTAAATAAATATCTGTACATAGTTGTAACTTCTACTTCTGAAAGATCCATCTGGGTGAATTTATTTGACTTTTGCGCACTAGAAGAAGTTTGTTTAAACAGTATTATCAAGAAAAACCATGTAGTCAAATTATTAGTCTTTAAAAACAAAATGGATAATTTTATACAGAAGGAAACTGATATGTTTAAAAAAAATCTCCTGGTGTACTGATTTGAAGAGAAAAACCTTTTAATTAAAAACACAAAAGTAAGGTTCTTAGATGAAAAATAATGTATATTTTACCTGGTTCAGTATTCTTTTGGATAATTCAAATTTTGGTGATCAGAAAAAAAGATGCATAGGCTTTTGCCCCATAAGATCTTGCCAACATGCTATGCCCTTTACTGCCTGGCATTGATATTCTCTCTCACCCACTGCAGGCATTCTCATTTCTGTTGGATGCCCCTTCCACTTTCTAGCAATCTCCAGCCTCACCAAGCGCTATCCCTCCTCCAGTTCCCACCTGGAGTCCTGTCTCTCTGATCTTGTCTTCCCTGACTACTCCTCCTTGGAAAGAAATCTTTCTCACCTGAATCACTCTAGCACGTTTACTCTGTATTGTTAATTTTCCAATTAATCTCATCCATCTTTGCAGTGCCTTTCATGATATCACCTTGAATTGCATGGTTAAGGGCTTGTCTATCTTGTTAAGCTGCACACACCCTGAGAAAGGGACCTTATCTTACTCTTTTGACACTCCTCCCCCATTTAGAGATAATTAGCTGTGTGCCTTTTATAGAGTAGGAAGTCAGTGAATATCACAGAGTTGATCTGCTTTTTCCTGAAATGGTTAAGATCATTTTATGTTAATAAGTGTGTGTCGAGTCAAACTTATAGCAGTAAGCACTGAGTCTTTTTCTTGTTTAATTGTAGATACCAAGCCGGAATTCTCCAGTAAATGCTCCTGGAATGTAATCCATGGGCGCCATTGTTCCAGTGAGTTACAGTGATTTTTAAATCTCACTCTGGTGTAAAAGAGACCTGGGTTGAGTTCTGGTTTTTCTGGTTACCAGCTGTCTCACCTTGGGTAAATTACTACCTCTCTGTGATGGTTAATTTTAGGTATCAACTTAACTAGGTTAAGGGATCCCCAGACATCTGGTAAAGCATTATTTCAGGGTAAGTTTGTGAGGTTTTTCTGGGAAAGATTGACAGTTGAGTCAGTGGACTACTGAGAGAGGAAAATCTGCCCTTACAGTGTGGGTGGATGCCATCAGATCAGTTGAGGGCCTGGAGAGAATCAAAAGGCAGGGAAGAGGTGGATTTTCTCTCTCTTCTGGAGCTTCTCCTGCCTCGGACATCGGGACTTCAGGGACTCTGGCCTTCAGACTCTGGGACTTTTGAACCACCAGCAGCCCCCAGGTTCTCAGGCCTTTGGCCTCTTACTAAGAGTCACATCATTGTCTTCATTGGTTCTGAAGCCTTGGGACTTGGACTGAGTTATACCACCAACTTCTCTGGTTCTCCAGCTTGCAGACTACCTGTCGTAGGGCTTCTCAGCCTCTGTAATTACATGAGCTAGTTTCTATAATAACCCCTCTCTTGTCTGTCTATGTATCTATCGATCTCTCCATCCATCCATCCATGTATCTATGTATCTAT
The DNA here is from genome assembly GCA_963573385.1 of Cacajao melanocephalus. NCBI lineage: Eukaryota > Metazoa > Chordata > Mammalia > Primates > Pitheciidae > Cacajao > Cacajao melanocephalus. Next base: position 16,525 of record CAUYLG010041948.1, on the reverse strand, counting down.
TTATCTATCATCTATCTATCTATCTATCCAGCCATCTATCCTATTGGTTCTGTTTCTCTGGAGAACTTTAATTAATATACTCTCTAAAGCCCAGTTTCTTCATCTGTTAAGTGTGAGTAATAATAACACCTTATCTCATAAGATGCTGGCAAAGGAGTAAAATAGAAACAGTAGCACTCAATGAATATTAGATTTTTATCATTAATATTATTGTGACCCACAGAGGTAAAAAAGTAGAAATCTTACCCATGGATATCTGTCTCCATTCATCTGAACCAAGGGTAACCTGAATGAAGAGTAAGACCGGTACACCATTGGAGAATTGGCCATGCAGGAGCTGGCTCTTTATTTCCCTGTGCCCAGTGCTGCTGGATAAGGAATATAATACTCCCTGTGAAGAATTCAGAAGGAGCACTTTCCCGTCTAGGAAGAGTTGACTTGTGAACTACCTTTGGCCTCATATTGTCATCGTGTCCCCAAATCCCCACTTCCCTCTGTAAAGTATAAAACATTTTAATACCTTCAAAACACTATATTTTGTGTTGTTACTCTGGAGTTGGGCAGGTTACACTGGCAGTACAATCTTGTTAAAGATAAGGCAGCAGGACGTTTGGCCTGGAATGAATGATGAAACAAAGTCAAACCATATTCAATGTTTTCTCAGAGATATTCAAGAAAAACAACAACGTTAGTGGGGGAAGCATACAGGAGCCCACGTCTTCTGTAGTTTTCTTATAAGAACTGAAGAGTGGGCACAGGTAAAAGAGCTCCTGCAGGGAGAGCCGGGGGCTGTCGGGAGGAGGCCAGTCCCGTATTTCACCAGGACAGCCGTGCAAAGCTGGGGCCGCCAAAAAGGTGCAAAGTGGCTTGTCAGCTCTTCTGCATGTTCTCACCAATTAGACATGCGTCCCGAAAGGTATACTGCAATATTAAAGCTTGTTTATACACACTGTAAAATTTCCCCTGTGCGTCCCAGCAGGCACATGCATGGCTGGGCAGTATCCATGGACTGATTCCTTTGTAAATTACATGGAGCTGACATGGCTGAATCCCACAGCTGACTCAGAGGAGGATGCAAGCTTGTGCTGGGCGAGGGGCTAAGGCCCCTCTGTGTTAAGTCATATTCATCTCCTTTGAGCAGAGTGGTACAAAATTACTAAAGCTGCTTCTCGAAGACACTTCTAATGCTGTACCTAATGAAAATGTTAGGCGCGATGAGTTCTTAGTTGCCGCACTGCTGTTCTGAAGTCCCAGGTATTTCTCTACCTGTTATCTGTGAACATGAGTTTTGTCAGGGAGGCAGTCACAGGCTGAGGAAAGCATCAGCAGTCGTGTGTGCTGAGAGGCCTGTAAAGTGAGTGAGGACAATGAAGCTGGTTGAAGTGCCCTAGGAAATGGCCAGACTTCCGTGGTGGAGGTGAGGTGAAGAAGTGAGCCCTGGCAAAGGTGTGTGGGGAGAAGAAGCTGCCTGGTGCACGACGCTGAGTAATGGTATAACCCAAATCATCTGACTGCAGATTTGAAAGTTGTTGTTATTACTTAGAATTCAGATGGGAAAAGAAATATGGTTTGGGTTATTTCCATAGTCATTCCAGAAATCCAGGCTCAGTTTGGCATTTATTGGCATAACTGTTTATTCTGGATCCACATAGAAGTTTGTGTCTTTCCGACTTATGTGATACTTCAGCCTTTCCTTGGAGTCTCCGTGGCTTCTCTCCCTTCCTTGCTCATGTGCAGTCATTGTCAAATGGCTTTGTGCATGTTACTGTTTCTCGGCCTCCATTTTTTTGGAACCTACCTTTATTTGATCTCATTTCTCTTTGCTTCCCTTTTTGCCTGTACTCTGTCCAGTCCAGGCCCTCTGGACCTCTTGCCTGGACCTCCAAGATCTCCCTCCTCCCATCTCTTCCCTTTCAGCCTTCCTACCCAGAGCACAGCAGTAGTAACAGCTAACACCATTTAATAGGCACCCTTTCTATGCCAAGCCCTGGGGTTGCTCTGTCACATATGTTATTTGTAATGTTTGCAATAACCCTGGAAATGGTATTATTACCTCCATTGTACAGTTTGGAAGGCACCAAAAAGGTACATAATGTGCCCACATTCATGCCAGTTAATGAGAGGCAAAACTGGAATGATAACCCAGGGCCGCTGGGCCTCTCAGTTCATGCTATTGCCTAACCATGCTGTTTTCTCGGCTCAGAATCCTTCAGTGGCTCCCATTGGCTTCTGAGTCCCCTAAAATGTAGTCTGCTGGGTTTCCAGGCTTTCCCCTCTACCTGTCACGCATCCTATCCTTTAGCCAAAAAAACAGACAAAAACCCCCAAAACAAGAAAACCATTTTTATTTATACCCATGCTTTCTTTCCTAAGTGCTTTTATATGTGCTATTTCTCCTGCCGGGAGCAGAGACCGTCACCCTTTCCTCTATATAAGTAAATGTTGCCCAAGAAAACATTCAACAGAGTTGGGCTAGAGATCCATTTATTATCTGGTTCACAAAGGGCATATTGGATCTTTATTAAATAGTCTAAAATGTCCTTTCAATAATGTTTTTCTTTAATATCTTTTTAAAAGACATTTAAAGTGAATCAGAAAGCAATTAAATGATTAATTGCTGTGGCTGGATTCTGCTGCCCTCAGCCTCTGTGGATGCTATCTGACCGATTAACCTCTATTTCTGAGCTCTGTCTGATTGAGGAAGGCAATGACGGAAAACGCTTGGCCTGTCACATGACTGATCCTTGCTGTCATGAGCCATCGTTTTCTAACTGCAAGCTTTCATTTTCAAAGCCCTGGCATGATTTCAGGAGCTGTAAACCCTCATGTGAGTAAGTGAGCAGTAAGAACTGGCAGTTTTTCAATCTAAGTCTCTGCAGCTTTAAACCCACATTTAGCTGTGATTCTTTTTTTCTCTTTAGGTTTGACCTTTTTTTTTTTTTTAGTGAATACTTTTTTGATAAATAAAGTGGGGTGAAGGTGAATTTGACTGAGACAGATATGGGTTGGTCCATTTAGGGCTGACCCTGGGAAAAAAGATCATATCAGTCTTGACATTAATTCCATAGTCAGAGTAGGTGAGAGAGGAGTGGGTAAGTATACAGGGTTCCCAGCCTTCCCAGTACAACCATGGAGTCAGAGCTGGGGACACTAAAAATGTACATGAAGTTTATGATTTCAGTGGTAGAGATGGCCCACAATGCCAGTTTGGACAGGTGTTATTCTTAATGTCTTGGAGAAGGTCAGGAGACATCTACTCCAAGGCCTAACTTCTAGGACAGTTTGTGGGGTATCAGGGAAGGCTATATCATTGGAAAGATTTCTAGTTGCCATAAATAATTGGGCTTCAGTTAAATGCAGAATTAACTGTTCTCAGTGTATTATTAGCTGGACAATGGGTTTATTATATTATTTACATTAGTGTTTATAGGTAATCTGAAAACAAAAATGTGAATATAACATGAACTATCTCAAAGATTTGGGTCTGCTTGATAGTTTCATTTCAAATTTATATATCAAATGTTTCATTACCCTTTTTTCTTTTTTCCCCTTTTTTCATTTTATTTTTTTAGCTTTCAAAACAGATTAGCAAGAGGAGGAAAGAGGAGCAGGAGAAGCTGTGCACGCCACCAGAATGTTACAGTAGGCGATATCATGAAAGCAGTGTCGGAACTTCTACTCAGGTTTTGATTGTGCATCTCTCTCTTTGTTGTCTTTTCCTGAATCTTCATCTTTAGCAAGTAATTACTGACCGTCAAATGCCCTTATGGTACCATCTTAAGAAATGAATGTAAAGAATTCTACAGGGGAAGAAAGCACATCATTAGCATAAGAAATTTATTTAGAAGACAGTTACAGACACATACAAAAATGATAGCAGCTTGTGTTTACAAAGCACTCACTATATGCCAAGAACTTTCTAAGGACTTCACATAATATTAGCTCATTTAATCCTCGCAACAACTGTATAGGGTAGGCACTATTATCCCTATTTTATGGATAAGGAAACTGAGGTGAAAAGAGATGACATAATTTGTTTACAGTCACAGCTAGGAAGTGGTAGAGTCATGATTTGAACCCAGGCAGTCTGAATCTGGAATTAAAAAAAAAAAGTATAACCAGGGTTGTAACTTGTTTTGCTCTTTTCAGGTTTCCTAAACTTTCCATCACCACCAGTGAATTCTGAGTGACAGGAGTGTGGAATTTGAAAGAATGAAAGAGAAACTGAAGTAGTGAGATAGTGAAAGAGAAGAAAAAATGAAGAAAAATGCTTACAAAAATACTGCCGTGGGTCCTGAGATGAGGATTCTGGGAAGGTAGGTGTGGCAATATCTCCTGTTCTGTGCTTACCTGGGCCTCAGCTGGCAGACAGGGATGGGCAGTCAGTTAAGGAGTGTGGCTGGTGACTGGTCTGCCATGCGTTGTGCTGGTTTCCTGCTCCTCAGGCCGAACAGATGCCCCTGACAGCTCCCTTTGAGTTCCTGTTCATCTGAGGCACATCACCCTTATAGATCTGCTGCTGCTTTCCTTCTGCAGAGCCACAGTGCTGTCCTTTCTTCTCAGACCTCTTCTCACCTCAGATCACTTAGGACAGGGCCACCAGACAGGTTTGGGACTTCAAAAACTGTTCAGATGTTATAAAGGTAAAATGGTATATATTGCATATGTAGTATTTCCAGTGGAGTCTGGGTCAGCATCTCATAAGCAGATACATTAACATTTCGACCACAACATATATGCATCGTCATCCTGAGGTAAGTGGTGACTATGTAGAACCTCATGTCAAAAAGGTCAGATTTTTGCCACCTGTGGAGTTTTTATGTCAAATATGTGAAAAACTTTTGGTTGCAGGGTTTTGGGATTTTGGAACTGAGGATAAGTTGTTGTGGACCATGTCATTATCACATTATCAGTTCCTTCCTCTTTCATCAGAGGCATGAGTTTGAAGATGCTGACAAAGCTATTCCTACGCTTTCTGTGCTGTCCGAGAAGGGATCTGATTCTGGCTGAGCCTTAAGAATCACAGTTCCAAGCTTTCTTCTCCTTCCAGGTTTTAGTTGGGAAAGTAGCCATTCTGGAAGTAAGAGTCCGTATCTACACTTTATACATTCCCTGTAGGTTTGGTGAGCAAAAAGTAATAAAGGAAATACAAACTCAGGAAAGAAAAGATTTTTCTAAGAAAGATCTATTTACACTCCTTAGGCCTCTACCCTACTTCCCTTGGGAGTTACTTAGCTTAGCTTGGAGGATCACAGATTAAAGTACAATATAGTGAGTATTATTAAAAACAACCTGTAAGACTGCATTATCCAAAAGATTTAGCAGCTAATTTTCTTCTCACATCATTTTTTTTTTTCAGGGTATAACCTTCTTTAAATTTTATGCCCTGCTCTCAAATTCCTTCTGGGTTTAATGACTAATCTATTTGTGTTTACCCTGGTGAAGCCTGTAGAAAGAAAATCATAAATTAATGGCATATGTTTGCAGCTATAAACAGGAGACAAATTCAGAAATATACAAACATGCCTAGTAACCTATTTCCTGGAATTGCAATGCTCAACTCCCAATTAACCTTAGATTTACAAGTCTAGTCAAATGGCCTAGTTCATTTCCATTGAAAGCTGTGCACTGTGTATAATCTTTCACTTGACCTAAATCCGTAGTAAACTTTGGGAAATAAACTCCTTTGTGGAGCCAATCTATTGGATGAAGTCAATGTCCCTTTTTAGGAACTTGAGCTACCACTTCATGTACTCTAAGACACAGTTTGCAAAGGACCAGTCTGCCATACACCACGTAGGAGGAGGCCTGTGCTGGCTCCCACCATGCAGTGTGCTCTGTGGTAACGGAAGGCTGTGCTGAGTCACTTACACCGTGTCCCCGGGTCTTCCTTAAGGACAGTGTATGATTTTGGAAGATAATAGTAGCAAACATTTATCTACCACCTCTCTAGATCAGCTAGGCACTCTTCTAAGCCCTTTCTGCTGTGAACTCATTTAATCTTCTTAAGAAAGGGGCAGGAACCATTATAATCACTGTCCAACAGATGAGAAAACTCAGTCACAGAGAGGTTAAGTAAATTGTCCAGTCAGCCTCAGCTGGTGACTGGGGGTGTAGGGCTTTGAACCTGACAGTCTTTCCTAGGATCTATCCACATAACCATTAAGTCACATTGCTTTCTGGGATATTGCATAGCCTGTGCAAAACCTAAATGGTGTGGAGCTTGCCACATGGGCTTCGTTATACTGTACCCTCCCCCAGTGCTTTTCAAATCTTGGGGCTCTGCAGAATACCTAGGGGTCATGGGAATGAGAGGCAAAGGGCTCTGGACTTTTACACCGACATCAGCCAGAACCAGTTAGCATTTTAAATGTTACTTGCTAGCACTAAGATTTTATCTGACTAAGGGGTTCTGCAGCTCACAAGAAGCTTAAGAACTATAGCTCTAAACAGTCAAGCCAGTTAACTCACACAGGGGTCATACCAATTGCGAAGAGAAATGAGATATAGAAACCCCGATCCCAGTACTGTGTGTTGCTGTCATACTCTTTCTTACTATAGTCAATGTCATATTTGTGAAGTCAGTGTGCGTTTTGGTGATGACATTTCAGGGTAAACTAGAGGCTGCTGCCTGGGTGACCACAGGGTGGTGACCAGATCAGGTGCTTTCACAGTAGAAGATGGAAAAGGCCACCCAATCCTACAGGCCTGGTCTAGGGAGGGGTAGGAGAGATGAGGCAAAAAAACTCAACATGGTAGGAAAGGCATGAGATTAAAGAAAGTGGTGAACAGAGCCCAGGGCGGGTGCTGAAATGAGGGTCCATACTCTGTGAATTAGATTGTTGAAAGTCAGGCTGGGAGCAGCAGAAGAGAAACCAATTGAAGGTGGCAAGATGAGAAAGACAGGATGGAAAGTTCCCAAGGAAATTGTGGACCACAGAGGACCCCAGAAAAGAGACTCTTGGGTCAAGACAAAGAAAAAGGTAGGAGGTAATTTTTTTGATAAAGTATATAAGATTGGTAGATAAGAGTAAACAAAGAATTTCCACAAAGCATTTTACCAAGTATATCACCATGCCCTTGATAAGATGGATTCAAAACTGGCTTAGTGAACTTTATCCAAAGGTGCTGCCTACTGGGCTACAAACCAGCCTGGAGGGCAGGTGTGGCTCTGCAGTCGTCAGCCTTATTTTATAAAGCAAATGCTCTAGGGGTGGCATGGTGGCTCATACCTGTAATCCTAGCACTTCAGAAGGCCAAGGTGGGAAGATTGCTTGAGCCCATGAATTTGAGGTCGGCCTGGACAACACAGGGAGACCCCCATCTCTACAAAAATTTTAAAAAATTAGTCAGACGTGGCGGTGTACACCTGTAGTCCCAGCTACTTGGGGTGCTTACACCTGTAGTCCCAGAGACTCGGGAGGCTGAAGTGGGAGGATCTCTTGAGTCCAGGAGTTGGAGGCTGCAATGAGCTGTGGTTGTGCCACTGCACTCCAGCCTGGGCAACAGAGTGAGACCCTGTCTCTCTCAAAATAAATAAATAAATGCAAACGCTCTGTCAAGGCTCTGACACTATATGTTATCAAAGAATGATGTTCTCTGATTTGTCCTGTGTATGTCCATTTCCTCATTGTTTATAGTTGTTAATATGGGATTTCTGGATGAGCCTAGAGGGCCCATGAATCCTCTGAGGTTATTGTACTAAGAGCATCTACTTACTTTTCTGTCTCTCTTGCTGGAATAAGAGCAAGCTGAGGAAGTGAAGCAAGTCAGAACTGACAAAAGAAAAGCAGTGTACATATTGATCCATGGTTAAGTTATAATTGATTCCTGCAATACTTACTGAGTATCTCAAACATGCTTGCAGTTGAGTACTAGGCACATAGGAGGAGGGATACGAAGAAATTAACAAACAGCAAAATAAGAATATTATTGTAATGTGGTGTAATAGAAGAAGCATGTATGAAGGGCACCTGCTGTAGCCTGAAGAATGGGAGTTTTCTTCCTAAAGAGGAAACATCAGCTGCTTTTGGAAGGATACAACACATGATTGCTGGGCGTAGGAGGGAAGAAGGGGTTCCAGGACAGAGATGAGAAATAGCATGGTGTATGTGCCAAAATGCAAGGTGTTGGGATGGGGATGGTGAAGGGCACCTGTGAGGGCCGAGGTAAACAGGTCCAGGTGGAACAGGCTTTTATATCATATTAAGAATTTAGATTTTTGTCACCAGTTTAGATTTTAATGGCCCCAAAGCCACTGGGGCCATTAAAAGATTGAAAGTAGGCAGTGGCATGATTGAATTTCTATTTTGGAAGAATTATGCTGGCAGCAGTGTGAAAGATGCAACAGGAAGGGGCAAGATCATGGACCAGGGAATGTTGTAGAAGGCCACTACAGTAATTGGGGTGAAAGACCATGTTGCCATGCTATCACTCACGGCTTCCATGGGCGCCGTCACTCTGACTGTGTAGCTGCTGCTGCTATGATCACTGCTTCCATTACCACAGGGACGTCAGGGCAGCAGGATCATCTCAGACCATGAGGGAGGATGAGGTGCTGAGAGCTGGAAGAATGAAGAGAGAAGTGGCCTGATGAGGAGGTGGAGGTGCGAGAAGTGACGAAGAGTCTGTGAGGAGAAGGAGGAAGGGCAACCGGAGAAATCAAGAAAAATCAGGAGACAGATCTCCTAGAAGCCAAGAAGATAGTGGTGAACTAATAAGTGATGGGAACCATGAAGGAAAAAAAGAATTTAGAGTGTGTTTATGTTGGTGGCAAAAAGAGTTTGCTTTCAATTGCCTTGTTAGCACACTTGTGATCTGACTAAGTTACATTGGTGGGAGGCAGAGGGTGAAAGGATGCCGGCCTCTGAGACTGACCTCAGTTCTTTGAGTGTTGGAGAAACACTTCAAGTCTTAGCCAATGGCATTGGTCAACAATGGGTGCCTCATGTTGCGGATGATGCCCTAAGGGCTTTCACTGCAGAGACAAGCCAGCTTGTTCAAATCCATTCTCAAATAGTAAAACACAGGCAAGATAAAACATGCAGAACTACTGCACCATGATCAAAACATGTACTCTGTTACATCTAATGGTTTCAGACACCCCTTATACTTTCGAGCTAGCAAAAATGGGCAAATAAAGATGAAACTTGCCTTTCAGGACTCATTATGTGTTTCTTAATTGTTTCCTCCTTGGTTCCTCGGCAACAGCCCAGCGGTCTCTGTCTGCATGTTCAGCGGTGTGTGGGGTGACCCACACTTGTCTCGGCATCTTCGGGCGAGTTGAGAACATCTGCCCCCACCCTTCTGTACTTGTCAGGCATATGGTGGGGGAGACATAGCCCTGGCACGCCGACCTCTTCCCTAATTTAAAGTGTCAAAGCATTTTGGAAATCAGGTCTCCATGTTAAAACTCTCAATGAACTCCGATAGGCTTCAATGGTAGTCACTACCTTAGGATGCGGATGAGGACAGCTGCTAGCCTGCCCATGGTGACGACCTCCTAAAAGCCCATGAACAGAGCTATTTTGAATCCTGAGTAAGAAGATTAGGGAAAAACTAGTCTCTGCTATTTGCTTATCTTTGTCAGAGACACAAGAATTTGTATGCATCTTTTCACCCTCTCCCCCATCTTCTTGCAGCTATTTAAAGTATTTTACAAAGGAGACGTTCCAAGAAGGAACTGTGACTAAAAGGTATCCATAAAATTCAGATGTCTTTTGGTACAGCCATTATGGAAAACAGTATGGAGGTTTCTAAAGAAATTAAAAATAGAACCACCATATGATCCAGCAATCCTTCTTCTGGGTATATACCCAAAGGAGATGAAATCACCACCTCGTAAAGAGATCTGTACTCTCATGTTCATTGCAGCATTATTCACAGTAGCCAAGATGTGGAAACAACCCAAACACCAAACGATGGACGAATGGATAAAGGAATTACAGTGTGTATACCTATATATACACACACACCGCACAGATGCACCACAATATAAATATATATATACCGTAACAGAAGCATATATATATATACACACACACACACACACACACCCCATAATATAAACTGTGGTGTGTATGTGTGTGAATCAATATTGCATTGTGTGTATGTATACAATGGAATATTATTTGTTGTTGGACTGTTATTCAGCCTTTAAAAAGGAGATCCTGCCATTTGCCACAATGTGGTTGAGGCTCGAGGGCATTACGCTAAGTGAAATAAGCCAGACACAGAAAGAAAAATATTGCATGCTCTCTTTTATGTGTGGAATGAAAAAAAAAAAAAAAAATAAAGCTCAAGCTCAAATACACAGAGAATTAAAAAGGGGTTACCCCGGGTAGAGGGTGGGGAGAATGGAGAGATACAAGTCAAAGGATATAAATTAGCAGATACATCGGATGAACAAGTTTAGAGATCTGATGTACCACATGAGGACTATAGTTAATAAAATTATATTTTCTTAGGGATTTTTGTTAAATAAGTAGATTTTAGTTGTTCTTGTCACATACACGCAAAGTAACTATGTGAGATGATAGATATGTATTGGTTTCACTATAGTAACAATTTTACTATCTATACGTGTCCCATAATGTATCCTAAGCCTCAAATATACATAATGAAATTTATTAGAAAACAACATATTCAGAGTTGTTTGTTTTTTTTTTTAACTATGAAGTTCAGGGGGCTCTCCTGGCATTGACAAAGACCTAAATAACAAATGTTTTCTCCTCATTTCCTGTAATTGTTGTAAAGGAAACAGTCCCAGCATCAGAGGAATCTTTTTCAGTGTTCTCTGAGGGTCATTCGTCAGTTGAGAGTAAAGCACATGCTAGAAGAAGGTTCAAGTAATTCTCATTTGCACTGCTTATTTTTAGTCAATCTGGGGACTGACCGAAGATAGAGATAGGCCTTTCCTAGCTCAGCGCCCGTGCCTGCCAGCCACATACATGAACCACCTTAGAGAGGTGTTGTCAGGCCCAGGAGAGTCACCCCAGCTGATGGCCAATGCCACAGGAGCAGAGATGACAGGTCCATGCTGAGCCCTGCTTAAATTGCAGATTTCTGAATAAAATAAATGATTGTTATTTTTTAATAATTTAATATTTAGGGAGTACAATTGTGATGTTTTGGTATATGTATATATTATAGATCAAATCAAGCTAATTAACGTATCTGTCATCTCACATACTTATTTTTTTGGTGGTATGAACATTTAAAATCTCTCTTAGCAATTTTCAAGGATGTAATACATTATTATCAACTATAGTGATCATGCTGCGTAATAGACTTATTCCTTCTGTATAACTGACACTTTGTACCCTTTGACTGGCAGCTCCATTTCCCCTCTCTCCACCCCCGGCCAGCCTCTGGTAACCATCATTCTGCTCTTCTACTTCTATGAGTTTGATTTTTTTAGATTCCACATATACATGAGATCATGAAGTCTTTGTCTTTCTGTGCCTGGCTTATTTCCTCTAGCATAATGTCCTCTGGTTTCATTCATGTTGTTGCAAATGACAGGATTTCCTTCTTAAGGCTGAATAGTTTTGCATTGTGTATATGTACCACATTTTCTTTATCCATTCATCTGTTGATGGACATTTAGACTGATTCCATAACTCGGTTATTGTGAATAGTGCTGTGATGAACGTGAGAGTACAGGTATATCTTTGACATACTGATTTCAATCCCTTTGGATATATACCCAGAAGTTGGATTGCTGGATCATATGGCAGTTCTACTTTTAGTTTTTTGAGGAATCTCTATACTGTGTATAATTGTTATATTTTTAAGCCATAGAGTTTTGGGGGTATGTTAGACAATCAGGACCCTTGATTTCCAGGATAGCATGCTCCTGGTTTTCTTCCTGTTTCAGTTGGCCTCCTTTGATAGTTCCTCCTCATCTCTCTTTGTTTTCCCCTGGTCATTATGCAAAATTTTAGCCATACACATATTAGACAGCAAAAGGTAATAATACTCCTTGTGCCCATTACCTAGCTTCAGTGTTTATCTACTCAGAGCCAACCTTATTTCATCTATGCTCCTACCCGCTCCCCTTCACCCACTTCATATTACTTTTAAACAGATTCCTCAGATCTTCTTTTCACTGTTATATTCCCTTGGTGATCTCACCTGGACTCATAACTAAATATCATTCACATGCTAAAGACTCCTAAGTTTATTAATATTACCTGCACTGTAGCATTGTGGCTCAAAGCATGAATTCTGGCACTTATATTCCTGATTCAAATCATGGCTCTTCCACAAACTACTCTTGTGACCTCAGGCAAGTTCCTTAACCTCTATGTGGTTCAGTTTCCCATTCTGTGAAATAAGAGGTGATAATATTTGCTGCTACCTCCTGGGGTTGTTGTGAGGATTAATGAGTTTCCTATGTAAAATGCTTAGCACAGTACCTGCACATATGCAATTACTGTATTTTTTATCGTATCTTCAGGCCAGACCTGCCTGAACTGCAGGCTTATATATCCACCTGCTTACTTGGCATTCTCACTGAGATGCCAAGTAGACATCTCAAGCTTATGATTCTGAAACCAAACTCCTGGTCTCCCCCGCAAACCCCACATAGCTCTTTTCTCAGTCTCCCATTTCAGCTAATGGCAGTGTGTTGCATCTTTCCTTTTCTTAGCCCCAAATGCCATGATGTTATCCTTGACTTGTCTCTTGCTCTCATTATCCTACATCAAATCCTGTTGGATCTGCTTTCGAAATATATTCTAACAGAGCCATACACCATTATTACCCTTGTAGAAACCTCCATCACCTCTTGCCTGCAATATAGCTTCCTAACTGGGCCACCTCCTTCTACAATTCCCTCTTCCTCTCCATCCCCTCCTCCAATAATCTATTCTTGAACTCCTGGCCTGAAGCGATTACAGGAATGAGCCACCACACCTGGCCAATAATCTACTCTCAGTACAACGGAGTGGTCTTTTTAAACACTTAAATCAGATGATGTCACCCCCCTGTTCAAAAACATCCAGTGTCGTCTCATGATACAAAGTGAACACCAAAGTCCCCGCGGTCCTCTCTGATCCCATTATGGTCTACACTGGCTCATTTTGTTCCAGCCTCACTGGCCTCCTTTCTGTTTCTGGAAGATGACAGTAGGGCTCCCACCACAGATCTTCAGTTCAGCCATACTTCTTAAAATTCTCTGTGCTCCAATCTTCTTGGAGAACTCCCTTCTTCACCTTGGCTTCAGTGTTATCTTCTCATTTAATGGGCATTCTGATCCATAAGTCTGTGTCCTAGCCAGCCATCCCCCTCCCTCTGTCAACACTCTCAATCCCTCTTACTGCACTCTACATTTTCCTTTTTCTGTGGTGTTTATCACCTTCTAACATACTTTGTAGTGTACTCATTTATTTTGTATATCATTTATTCTTTGTCTCCCTCTACTAAAATGTAAGCTTCTTGAAGGCATCTTTATCTGTTTTGTTTACTGTTGAATCTCAAATGCCTAGGACAGTGCTTGGCACAAAGTAGACAATAGACAGATGGATAAATCTATTTTAGAAAGATCAAGCAAAAAACAATATACAGGATAGTTTGAAGGGGAGAGAGAATGGAAGCTTTTAAGATCTGTGCAATAATCCTTGCAAGAAATAATTATGAGAGCTTGAGCTAGAAAAGAAGCAAGAAGAGAGATGAGTGGGTATTTTTTTGTAGAACCAATAGAAATGGATGACATTCTGATGCGGCGGGGAAGAGAAAGAGAGAGGTCAGTGCGACTTTCAGGTTTCTGGCTTGGGAGTGTCATATGGAACAAGTTTTAGGAAAAGTCACATGTGAAAGTGTCATGTTGGAAGAGTGTGGAAGAAAATATAGGCCTGGAATTAGAAATAGGTCTTTACAATTAAGGACTTAATTACATACTTAAAAAAATTATATTTCAATTAATGTACGTGAATAGTCTTTTCTGTTTAGATTGCCACCTCATTTTTTGGGTTGTTGTTGTTTCTTCTGCTAACAATGGTGAGCTAATAACAGGACTTGGACAAAGGTGATTGTCTGATAGGCTAAAACATATAGTTTTTAAAACTTAGCTAACTACTTCCTCCCCAATGTTTGCTAGAATTACAGATTTGACACACTGCTGGATGATTTACAAATTCATTTTCCCCTTCTTCCAGAGTAATAGAATTTTACCTGGACACATGATTACTCAGCTAAAAACTGTATTTTCCAGGTACCCTTTTAGTTGGATGAGGCCATGTCACTGAGGTCAGGCCAAGCAATGATAGGGGAAGCAATATGTGCCATTTCTACACCTTGGCCTAAAAAACAGGATTGTTCTCCCATTTGATCTGGTCCCTTGCTTCTGAAACAGAGCTCTTTTGAGACTCAGCTTTGACATGCAGATTAAATAAAATGCCTTGCAGCATAGTAGACAAATGAAATGGAAGGAAGCTGGATCCTTGAATGACCTGCTGGAGCAGAGCTGCCCTGCCAAGATAGACTTGCCCGACTATTATTTAGGAGTGGAAGAAATATATATTTTATTTGAACCTGTGTATTTTGGGAGTTGTTTTAAAAACTTAAACTTCATTCTGACTCAAAATAGATAAATGCTATCAATGTCTTTGTTTTTTGGTGTCCTCTGTTATTCAAAGGAAAGATGAATACATTGAATTTAGTTTTTTAAATATTAATAGAATACTCCTAATTCTGCCCTTTGTGTTGATGAATAGTTCTTTTCTAAATGTGATCAGGAATCACAGAATCATAAAATAGAAGCAGAGTTAAACTCAAACATGTGGGCACTCAAGGTAGGGTAAATATTCTGGTATTCATGACAGATTAGTCATTTAACACATCAAAAAACTAATATTCTTAACTTTCTCCCCATAATATTCAGCATTTTTCTTATACTTTCAATTCATTCCTCTCTTTAATCTTTGAAAACATTCTTACTTTTATAGACTGTTCCAGATTATTTTACTATCTCAACTCTTTGGGCCTGCCAATCCTCCCAATTTTTTTTTTTAAATTATATCTTAAGTTCGGGGATACATGTGCAGAATGTGCATGTTTGTTACATAGGTGCACATGTGCCATGGTGGTTTGCTGCACCCATCAACCTGCCTTCTACTTTAGGTATTTCTCCTAATGTTATCTCTCCCCAGCCTCTCACCCACCAAACAGGCCCAGTGTGTGATGTTCCCCTCCCTGTGTCTATGTGTTCTCATTGTTTAACTCCCATTTATGAGTGAGAACATACGGTGTTTGGTTTTCTGTTCCCATATTGGTTTGCTGAGAATGATCATTTCCAGCTTCATCCATGTTGCTGTAAAGGACATGAACTCATCCTTTTTTATGGCTGCATAGTATTCCATGGTATACATGTGCCACATTTTCTTTATCCAGTCTATCATTGATGGGCATTTGGGTTGGTTCCAACTCTTTGCTATTGTGAACAGTGCTGCAATAAACATATGTGTGCATGTGTCTTTATAGTAGAATGATTTATAATCCTTTGGGTATATACCCAGTAATGAGATTATTGGGTCAAAGGGTATTTCTGGTTCTAGATCTTTGAGGAATCACCACACTCTCTTTCTTCCACAATGGTTGAACTAATTTACACTCCCGCCAACAGTGTAAAAGCATTCCTATTTCTCCACATCCTCTCCAGCATCTGCTGTTTCCTGACTTTTTAATGATTACCATTCTGACTGGCATGAGATAGTATCTCATTGTGGTATTGATTCGGATTTCTCTAATGACCAGTGTTGATGAGCTTTTTTTCATGTTTGTTGTCCACATAAATGTTTTCTTTTGACTAGTGCCTGTTCATATCCTTCACCCGTTTATTGATGGGGTTGTTTGTTTTTTCTTGTAAATTTGTTTGAGTTCCTTGTAGATTCTGGATATTAGCTCTTTGGCAGATGGGTAGATTGCAAAAATTTTCTCCATTCTGTAGGTTGCCTGTTCACTCGGATGATAGTTTCTTTTGTTGTGAAGAAGCTCTTTAGTTTAATTAGGTCCCATTTGTCAATTTTGGCTTTTGTTGCCATTGCTTATGGTGTTTTAGTCATGAAGTCTTTACCTATGCCTATGTCCTGAATGGTATTGCCTAGGTTTTCTTCTAGGGTATTTATGGTTTTAGTTCTTACTTTTAAGTCTTTAATCCATCTTGAGTTAATTTTTGTATAATGTGTAAGGAAGGGGTCCAGTTTCAGTTTTCTGCATATGGCTAGCTAGTTTTCCCAGCACCATTTATTAAATAGGGAATCCTTTCCCCATTGCTTGTTTTTGTCAGGTTCATCAAAGATCAGATGATTATAGATGTGTGGTGTTATTTCTGAGGCCTCTGTTCTGTTCCATTGGTCTATATCTCTTTTTGGTACCAGTACCATGCTGTTTTGGTTACTATAGACTTGTATTATACTTTGAAGTTAGGTAGCGTGATGACTCCAGCTTTGTTTTTTTTGCTTAGGATTGTCTTGGCTGTATGAGCTCTTTTTTGGTTCCATATGAAATTTAAAGTAGTTTTTTC
>CAUYLG010041947.1:0-102980 GCA_963573385.1 Cacajao melanocephalus | reverse complement strand
GGAACAGTGGAGGGAGAGAACCCGGGATCTGGAGGAAGGCTCACCTTCAGGCTTATTCACCCCAACAAGGCTCACTGTGGTTCTACCCTGTGCAGGCCTGTGGGGAGCCCAGGCAGCAGCTGTGAACAGACAAAGTTCCTGCACCCCAGGAGCTGACACCATGGAGTGGGGAGGCAGAAAGAGACAGGTAAACAACGCATCAGCAAGACTATTCCAGGTAGGGACAGGTGCAGCAAAGAAATCAAAAAGGTGTGATGTGATGGTCTGGCTTAGGGCAGGCTGAACAGTGACAACCTTGGACTGTGGGGGACAGGAAAGAGCTCTCTGAGACCTAAAGGATGAGAAGGGACACTGATGCAAACAGCAAAGGGAATGCCCCACCAGGCAGGGGGCACCTGAGGGCAAAGGCCCTGACAGATGAGCTTGCTGGGGAGCTTTGATGATGGAACAGTTAGCTCCACCTGGTGGATCCAGAGAAGACAGCAGCAGGAGGTAACACCTGGGCTGAGAATGTCACAGGTGGGAAGAATGAGGACTTCAGGGACTGAAGACAAAGACAGAAAGACCCAGACCTGAGCAGGTGCATACCATGTTGGAACAACCAACGTCACAGTCAGAGGAGAGCTTCCATGCACGAATGTGACGAAGAGGAGGCTGGAAGCATCCTGGGTCAAATGCGCCACCAAACTGAAACAGAGCTAAGGAGTTAGGCTCCCACCTAAGGCAAGGAGACCCACTGTTTCAGCAGTGAACAAGTCACACTCAGGGGAGGTGTTAGGTCCAATAACTTCTCAGGCCCCTTCCAGCTTTAAAATGCGACAAGCCAGCAATGCCAGCTTATGCTTTAATTGAATAAAAGTTAATAGACTTGTTTAATTTGGTTGCATCTGTTTTTAGCTTCCAGTTCTCATCTCAACCATTGAGATGAAGGAAAGAACCATGACCAGAATGCTGAGCACAGATGCAGAGGTGTGTGCTGATGGGCCCCTGAGCCCTGGGGAGAATTGGGGGCAGGTCACAGAGACCAGAGCTGGTAGGAGAGACCAAACCTTAGTAACCCAGATCCCTCACATGGGGCCATACACAGATGGACACAGGCCAGGGCAGCCATTTTCATTCTCCTCCAAAAGCCCTTCCCCTCCGCCCTGCACACCCACTGGAAGTGCCAGTGGCACCCAGACCTCTCCCTGCTTCTGCCCTGAATCCTGGCGCAGCCCCTGGGGAGAAGTCCTGGAAAGCCAGCCCCCACAAAAACAGTGCAAACCAGGTCAACCTTCCTCCCCTCCTATTTTAGATCGAGCAACCATTCTGCCTTTTGGGGGCAACAGGCTCATTTATCTTCCCAGCTCACTAAACCAGTAGGACCCTGTGACTCTCACAGTAGGCAACGGGGGAAAAAGTTTTCCAGAACCCAAGCCCTTTGATGGAGAAGTCAGCCTAATAAATAATTGAGATGCCTGGGCTTCCTGAGAACTATGGGTAGAGGTGTCCCAGTTCCTCCAGCAAAGCAGAGCTTCGGAGCGCTGCTGCAGAAGTGAAGGAAAGCATTTACTTAAAGATGAGTCAGGAAGGCAGAAGGCTGTATGGAAAGGGCTGGAGGTGGCCAGGGGAAGCGGATGCGGGGTCACTGGCTTTGGGTGAGCATGTAACCCACCCCACACCCTGAGAGTCCACACTCAGTGGCAAACACTGTATGTTCAGGATCTCATTCCACACTCCAGAGACCCCACATGGGAGATCCTGTCATGCACCTCCATTGGACAGATGAGGAAACTGAGGCATAAGTAAACCAAGCCCTTCCCTGAGAGCCTGGACCCTGGCCTGTCAGACTGTAGCCTGCAGGCTCTTCACCACTCTGCTCACTAGTCAGGAAGCAAGGGCCAGCGGGATCCTGGAATGTTAGGTCCTCCAGAACCTCTCAGCTGTGCCCAGCATGAGATCAGGATTCAGAAGCCCCGAGCTTGAATCCCAGCTCAATCTGCTCTGGAAAACAGAGGGGATAGTCCCAACGTCACAGTCCTGTTGTGAGGGTGGAAAGGCAGATGTGCGTGCTGCAGGGAGCATAGGGCCTGCACAGATTTCTCAGTGAATTCTGAATATTCTCAAGAGAGCATGAGCTCCACTGACAATCCAACCCCAAATGTACAGTGGCTCCAGCACAACCAAGTTTTACATCCAAAGCAGGTGTTCTTGATTGGTAGGTACCATGAGATGGAATGAGGCTGGTGGGTATGTTCCGGGGTAGCCCCTGGGTAGGGCACTCACCCATCAACACCTGGTTTCCATCTTGCTGGCCCACTCTTTCTATTGCTTTCTTAGTCTGCACGCTCCGATGGAGGAGGCTGCTATGTGTGATGTCCCCCTGGGCAAGGAATGAAGGGCAGGTGGTCCTGCTCATCTGCACTCTCTGCACTGGACCAGCAAAAAGGCAAGGAGCTCATGGGAGGTTCTCAAAGGCCACAAGTAGACATAGCACATGCTATGTGCTATGCTTCTGCTCACATGCTATGGCCTGGTTGTAGTCACGTGACCCCACCTACCTGCAGAGGAGGCTGGGAGGTGTAGTCATGCTATGAGCACAAGAAGAAAAAAATGTTCTTGTTTGGTTGAAGAGCTAGACAGTCTCACTTAACCTGGAGAAGTGAAATTATGTGTGAGGAAATCCAGTGGGTTAATAGCTGAGCCCAGCTTAGAGCCCAGGTTTCCCACGTGCACCTGGGTCCCAGGTTCTTCCCTCCACCTGTTGTGCTCCAGAGTGAGGCAGAGTCACAGGTGGCCAGTGGAACCTCAGACATGGGTTTACCTGAGTAGGGGGAAGGACGTGCACAGGTGGTCAACCTGCTGTCTCTGTTGCCTGCATGGGTAGTAACAGGTAAGGGACAGAGAGCGACAGCTTCAGGGCTCTGGGCTGTGAAATCGGTCCAGATGCAGAGTTGTCCTCAGGCACTCATTGGGAACAGTTTCCTCACCTGCCCCACAAGGCTGCAGGAAGAGGATCCATTGTATAGGATTGTGTGTGGGCGAAGGGAGATTTGACACCCTCACTGCTCATCTTTTCCAGCTCCCACTTCTTTCAGGGCTCTGCTTTTTTGTAAAAATATTTTATTGCATTTTAGGTTTTGGGGTACATGTGAAGAACATGTAGAATTGTTGCATAGGTACATACATAGCAATGTGGTTTGCTGCCTTCCTCCCCATCACCTATACCTGGCATTTCTCCCCGTGTTATTCCTCCCCAACTCCCCACGTCTGAGTTAACCAAACTAAAGACTTCAGATAATGTTGATTTCAGGGACTCATCCTTCCCAGGGGTGTTTGAATACAATAGGAAGCTGGGGAGAGGAGAAGAAATCATGCAGGTCACTGAGGTCAAGTCTTTCCTATCATACAGATGAGGACAATGACACTCAGATACTGGATGCTTTACAAATATGCATAACCCAACCCAGATATCTACCTCTAGGAATGTAGCCCTTAGAAACCATCAGAGAGATACAGGGAGAGCTAAGGCACAGGATGTAGCTCATCACAGTTAAGAACTGGAAAGAATCTGCACGTGTGACTTGTTAGGTAAAGTTATTTATGCTACATCCATTCAGTGGGAAGCTAGACAACAATTTTATACTTTAATCCCATTTTGTTGTCCTAGGACTGGGGGATATCTTAGGACAAGGAGATTCTGACCTTTTGTGACTCTAAATCTTAGACACCAATAGCATCTGAAAATATGCTGAGATCATTAGGGGGAGGGCAGAGCTTCTTTGCCTTGGACATCCTTGAGAATTGGTTTATTTTCACGTTTTGGATTTCAGTTCACTTATCATTGCAATACAAGTATAGCTTCCTGAGGTAACAAATGCATCCTCTTGATGGACCTGAGTACAGGTGAAACATTTCAATCACACCGTATCAGTTAATTATTGCTGTGTAACAACCAACCGCAAAATCTGAGAGGCACACATGTAAGCATGCATTTCCCACTCCTCTGCAGGTCAGCTGGGTGGTTCTCAGCTGCAGGTTTGGGCTGCTGGCCTGCTGGATGTGCCAGGGCTTCTTCCCGTGACCATGGCAGACAAGAAGGCACTGGAAATGTGCGAAACTTCTTAAGACACAGAACTCACAACTGTCACTTCTTCCCACATACCAGTGGCTGGATGGCTGGAAGAAGTCACGGACCAAACTGTCAGGTGCATCACTCACATAAAAAGACCACCAGGCAGGTTATGTGTGAGCAACAAGGCCATTTATTTCACTCTTGGGTGCTAACGGGCCAAGTCCGAAAAAGGAGTTAGGCAAGGGCAGTAGGAAAGGGGGTGGTTGTATAGGTTGGGGCAAATAGTTAGTTAAAGGTGGTAATCTATCTTGGGGAGGGGAAGGGTGTCCTGGGATGCATGGTCACAAGGGTGGGGGTCATCTATTACAAATAGGCATGATTATAAGGGTGGAAGTTACCAGTTGCAAGCAGAGGGTAGAGTGCGGTAAATTACATAGTTACAGGGGTGGGAGTCTTGAGAAACCTAATGTCTAGGGGGGAAGCTTCGCAAGGCTGAGCAGGAACAATGGTCAAACGTTGCAGGGGTAGAGCAATCAGTTGAGGCTGGAACCAGTCGTTTCACTGGTTACTCCAGACTTTCTAGCTCCTGGAGACCATTCAGAGGTGTACGTGCAGGTCACCAAGGCTATAATGACCAGGCTTGGACTTGGAGGCCTGACACGAACCCAGTGTCAAGAGGCCGTGAATGTGGCTCTGCCTTCTGTAAGGGAGATAGCTACAGGGAAGGCTGAAGAATTAGAGCCGGCAGTTTGATCTGCCATCTCCCATCCACAAATGACAGCTGTGGTCAGGATGTGTTGTCTGTAAGGACAGCGAACATCCTCTGTACACTTTAAAAATAGTGCAATTCCTCCCCTGACTTTAAAGTAACACATGCTTCTAGTACAAATGAAGAGAAAATTAAAATTACCATCATTTCATTATTCACAGATGGCCTGATTTTACTGCATTTTCTTGCAATATACACATTCACTTGCATACTCCAGTAAACATAGGCATATATTTAAATATCAAAAGCAGGATCACAGTTTATTTGACTGTATGTCCTGACTTTTTCATTTAATCTCATTTTGTGAGCTTTTATTTGCATTATTAAATATTCTTTGAAAATAGACTCTTCAAGGATGTATAGCGATTTATCTAAAGGTGTTGCGTAACGTATCTAGACAATCCCCTGTGGTTAGATATTAAGACTCTTTTGGATTTTATTCTACTATAAACAACATGGTAATGAGCATCATGGAACACAGTACTAGTCGGCACTGAACTGTGTTCCATACGCCTGGCTCTGTGTAAGCACTTTCCACATGGGACCTCATGTGAGCCTCAAGCTTCCCTCTCTGGATGTTACAATTACCATCCTTATTTATAGATGAGGAAACCAGGACTCAGAGATGTTAGGAACGTGTTCGGGGTCACCCAGCAGCTGTTTAATTGGTGGAGCCAAGATTAGAACCAAAGATTTATTACCAAGCCATGGTCTTTACTGCTTGGCTAAATCCCTTTGCGTACCTTTCTGATGACTCCTTTGGGATGAATTTCTCAAAGTGTGATTAGTGTGTTTGAACATTTTGAGGCTCTCAAGACATATTGCTAGCACACCTTCCGAAAAGGAGGTGTTCATTCAAACTGCAACCAATAGTCTCTTCATCCTTCTTGTTCACCCTGTGCTGGGCACTGTTTTAGGTGCTGAAGACCCAGTCAAGCGTGTGCCAACCCCACTCTGCTTCCCAGCTGGTGGAAGGGACAGGCACTGTAGAGCGAACTTCATACTTTCTGATAAAGAAACGAAGCGGAGGGTTGTCACAGTGGCTGGAGTAGGGTGTGGGGTGGGAAGGGAAGGGGTCTCCACCTTAAATAGGATTATCCTGGAGGTCTTCTCAGAGGAGGTGGCCTGGAGCTCATCCCTGAATGACTGGAAGGGAAAAATCCGCCGGAGAGGTTCCAGGTAGGAGGTATAGCAAATGCAATCACCAAAGTAGGGCTGAGCTCTGTAGTTAGAGGAACTGGGAGAAAATCAGGGTCTGCAGCATGTCGAGGGATGGGGACAGTGCTGGGAGTGGTGATAGGGAGGGACCAGGGAGCCTTGCACACAGTGGGGAAAAAATTAAACTTTATTCTAAGTGCAGTAGGAAGACCTCAGAGGCAGCAGAACCAGGTTTCATGGTTCTGAAAATTATACTATTTGGGGGAATCCTTAAAAAAAAAACAACAAAAAAACAAAACATAGGCTTAGGATTCAAAATGAGCTTCATAATGTAATATTTATTTATAGTGGGGGAAAGAAAACAAATTACAGATTTCAAAAAGCCAACCATTACCAAAAGCATCTCAAAATCGAGGAAAATCACACCAAATGCATCCTGACACACGTTTATGGCTTTCTTCCCTAAATTGTTTACGCTGCATCTTCTTTGTTCACCTCTGCGTAGGTCAATTATTTTTGTCATATTGTTCTCTGTAAAGAGGCTGGGCACGGTGGCTCACGCATGTAATCCCAGCACTTTGGGAGGCCAAGGCGGGAGGATCACAAGATCAGGAGATCGAGACCATCCTGGCGAACATGGTGAAACTCTGTCTCTACTAAAAATAAAAAAAAAAAAAAATTAGCCAGGTGCTCCTGTAGTCCCAGCTACCCAGGAGGCTAAGGCAGGAGAATCACTTGAACCTGGGAGGCGGAGGTTGCAGCGAACTGAGATCGTGCCACTGCACTCCAGCCTGAGCAACAGAGCAAGACTCTGTCTCAAAAAAAAAAAAAGAAAGAAAGAAAAAGAAAATAGGAAGTGAGTTCAAGCTCTCCTCCAGCCTCCAGCAGAGTCTCATCAAAGTGGCTTTTTGCTATGGACAGTTTCAAAAAGTTTCTTTCTCCTTCCTCATCCATTATGGATTATGTCATGCAAATTCTCAGGGTTGTTGTCAAATTAGGGAAATCCCTGCCAAGGGTCTTTTTGTATGAACTGTAAGATTTCAGGGCATGACAATGTTTCTTCACAGCTACTAATCCTAACCATGAATTAACAATACGCATTGACCACATTGCTTGAGGCCCAACCAGGGCCTTAGAAGGGGCTGTGGAGAGTGAAGTCCCCTGAAACATAAGCTTCGTCAGCCCCTGATAAACTCACCTCTGTCTGGAAGGTTCTCACAGGGAGGGAGGTCCTACCATGGGAGCTCCTGAGCAGAGAGTAGCAGGCAGGGAGTGGTGGGGGCGCTGGGAGGAAGCTGGGAGCTCTTTTATGGGCTCAGCACAGGTGCCAGGCAAAGGCAGCTCTGGGCTGGAGGAGGGAGGATGCCTCTGGGGTTGTTTGGAATGCTTGGCCCTGCAAGAGGAGAAGGGAGATCTCAAGGACAATTTGGATTAGGCTTGTCGCTTGATGTCTCTCTTCCTCCCATGTTCTCTTGGGACTGAGGCCTGGGCATGCCCCCTCCTCCCCACCACCCTCCTCACACAGACCTGGAGCCTGGGCCCCTGGCCATGAGGGGGTTCAAGTGGAGGATGCTGTGATGCCATCCAACTCAAGATACTCCTTGGGGTGCTGAGGGCATCTATGCAGGTTGGTCTCTCTCCTGATAGCCTCAACCTGGGTAACCAGGCCACAGTGGAGGTGCAGGAGAGAACCACATCTTGCCCATGAGGAAAGGGAGACCCTGCCAGTGACCAGGGGCCACAGCCCTAACAATGACATCCAGCAGTCACTGCTCTGCCAGCTGGAGCTGGAAGCCAGACGTGTTTGGAGATGGGTTTGAACTTGATGGCAGTGGAGAAAGTCCCCCTCCCACTCCTGAGCCAGGGAATGAAGGTGTCTTCATCAGGCTAACCTGTGCGCTGAAGACAGAGGGAAAGAGCCAGGTAAGCTGACCAGGTAGCAGGTGGGCGTCACTGCTGAGGGTGGGCATGGTCGATACCAAAGGGTTATTTTGATCAGGTCGGGCTGCCCTGCTCGCTTTGTTCCCTTGCTTTTTGTCTCATTTTTTTTTCCTTTTTCCATGAAGCTGAAGGCCTCTCCACTGAATGCTGAAGCATCACCTTCACTGGCTGCTTTAAAACTATCATTTAGAGGTCACCATGGCAATGGCGGCTTCAGTAATTTTTCGGGAACTTGGGCCAGCTCCTGTCGAGTTCAAACTGGTTGATACCACTGACCCTTCAACTGACGCTGCACACGTGCCTAGTAGGTGCCTTTTGACATCAGAGGGCCAAAAGCTCCACCCTCAGGTGATGCTAATGCCACCATTTTCACGTCCTATGAAATGCCATGAATTCCTGCTATGCTTGTGCAAAACGAACCTGTTATTTCATTCTTCCCCACTGCCAATCACCTTTCCCATGCCTTAAACCATCCACTTCCCTAA
Source organism: Cacajao melanocephalus (assembly GCA_963573385.1). Classification (NCBI taxonomy): domain Eukaryota; kingdom Metazoa; phylum Chordata; class Mammalia; order Primates; family Pitheciidae; genus Cacajao; species Cacajao melanocephalus. The sequence continues at coordinate 94,573 of CAUYLG010041947.1, read as the reverse complement.
CGCATAAATATCCCTATCCCCAAAGCCTTGTCTTTGGGGAGGCAGATTTGAGAGCTGTTCTCCTGCCTCCTCACTGTGTGCCCTGGCAAATACATCTTTTCTCTTTTGCAAAACTCATGTCATAGTGATTGATTTACTGTGCACGGGAAGAACAGACCTGGATATGGCCAGTATATGGTCAGTGCTCATGAGTGGACTCTACCGGCTTTGAAGCCACTGCTCTTCCCACCCTGGGGCCCCTCAGCCAGGGCCACCTGATACCTGAACCCCACCCTTCTGCAGCATCCATGCAAGCTGGACTGGACATGAGGCCTGGGGCTGAGGCAGGCACATCTTCCATGAAACAAGTAGAACCAAGTGTGGGGTGGTTGGGGTTACAACATGGGGTACCTCTATGTTGCCCAGGCTGTCTCAGCCTCCCAAAGTGCTGAGACTATAGGTGTAAGCCATTGTGCCTTGTGATTACTGTAGCTGTAGAGTAAGTTTTGAAGTCTGGAAGTATGAGACCTTTAATTTTGTTCTTTTTCAAGATTCTTGGTGGCTATTCATGGCATTTCTGCAGCTACAAATTGGGAATGTGACTGTTAAGCACTGAATTGTGCCCCACCTCAGAAATCCATATGTTAAAGCCCTAGCCCACCCATACCTCAGAATGTGATCTTATTTGGAGCTAGGGTCTTTACAGAGGTAACCAAGGTAAAATAGGTTATTAGGGTGGGCCTTAATCCAACATCACCCTAACACTGTCTATTAGTTCATTTTCACACTGCTGATAAAGACAAACCCGAAAGTGGGAACAAAAAGAGGTTTAATTGGACTTACAGTTCCACATGGCTGGGAAGGCCAGAATCTTGGCAGCAGGTGAAAGGCACTTCTTACATGGTGGTGGCAAGAAAAAATGAAGAAGAAGCAAAAGCGGAAACCCCTGATAAACCCATAACATCTCATGAGACTTATTCACTATCATGAGAATAGCATGGGAAAGGCTAGCTCCCACGATTCAATTTCCTTCCCCTGGGTCCCTCCCACAACACATGGGAATTCTGGGAGATACAGTTCAAGTTGAGATTTGAATGGAGACACAGCCAAATTATATCATTCCCCGCCGGCCTCTCCAAATCTCAGGTCCTCACATTTCAAAACCAGTCCCCCAAAGTCTTAACTCATTTCAGCATTAACCCAAACATCCATAGTCCAAAGTCTCATCTGAGACAAGGCAAGTCCCTTCTGCCTATGAGACTGTAAAATCAAAAGCAAGCTAGTTACTTCCTAGATACAATGGGGGTACAGGTATTGGGTAAATACAGCTGTTCCAAATAGAAAAAACTGGCCAAAACAAAGGGGTTACAGGGCCCATGCAAGTCTGAAATCCAGTGGGGTAGTCAAATTTTAAAGCTCCAGAATGATTTCCTTTGACTCCATGTCTCACATCCAGGTCATGCTGATGTAAGAGGTGGCTTCCCTCTTCCTCTTTCAAGGCTTGCCAGGGTACAGCCTCCTTCCTGGCTGATTTCACAGGCTGGCATCAAAAGTCTGTAGTTTTTCCAGGTGCATGGTGCAAGCTGTTGATGGATCTACCATTCTGGGGTCTGGAGGACAGTGGCCCTCTTCTAACAGCTACACTAGGCAGTGCCCCAGTAGGGACTCTGTGTGGGGGCTCTGACCCCACATTTCCCTTCTGCACTGCCCTAGCAGAGGTTCTCCATGAGGGCCCCACCCCTGCAGCAAACTTTTGCCCAGGTGCCCAGGTGTTTCCATACATCTTCTGAAATCTAGGCAGAAGTTCCCAAACCTCAGTTCTTGACTTCTGTGCACCTGCAGGCTCAACACCACATGGAAGCTGCCAAGGCTTGGGGCTCTCACCCTCTGAAGCTACAGCCGGAGCTATACGTTGGCCCCTTTCAGCCACAGCTGGAGTGGCTGGGACACAGGGCACCAAGTCCCTAGGCTGCACACAGCATGGGGACCCTAGGTCTGGCCCACAAAACCACTTTTTCCTCCTGGGCCTCTGGGCCTGTGATGGGAGGGACTGCCATGAAGCTCTCCGACATGGCCAGGAGACATTTTCTCCATGGTCTTGGCAATTAATATTAGGGTCCTTGCTACATATGCACATTTCTGCAGCCAGCTTGAATTTCTCCCCAGAAAATGGTTTTATCTTTTCTATTGTATTGTCAGGCTGCAAATTTTCCAAACTTTTATGCTCTGTTTCCCTTATAAAACTGAATGCCTTTAACAGTACCCAAGTCACATCTTGAATGCTTTGATGCTTAGAAATTTCTTCTGTCAGATACCCTAAATCATCTTTCTCAAGTTTAAACTTCCACAAATCTCTAGGGTAGGGGCAAAATGTCACCAGTCTCCTTGTTAAAACTAACAAGAGTTACCTTTGCTCCAGTTCCCAAGAATTTCCTCATCTCCATCTGAGACCACTTCAGTTTGGACCTTATTATTTATATCATTATCAGCATTTTGGTCAAAGTCATTCAACAAGTCTCTAAGAATTTCCAAAGCTTTCCACATTTTCCTACCTTCTCTAGAACCGCCAACCTCTACCTGTTATCCAGTTCCAAAGTTGCTTCCACATTTTCGTGTATCTTTTAAACAATACCCTACTCTACTGGTACCAATGACTGCATTATTTCATTTTCACACTGCTAATAAAGACACGCCCCAAACTGGGAACAAAAAGAGGTTTAATTGGACTTACAGTTCCACATGGCTGGGGAGGCCTCAGAATCGTGGTGGGAGGTGAAAGGCTCTTCTTACATGGTGGTGGCAAGAGAAAAATGTGGAGGAAGCAAAAGCAGAAACCCTGATAAACCCATCAGATCTCATGAGACTTTTTCACTATCACGAGAATAGCATGGGAAAGACCAGCCCCCAAGATTCAATTACCTCCCCCTGGGTCACTCCCACAACACATGGGAATTCTGGGAGACACAATTCCAGTGGAGATTTGGGTGGGGACACAGCCAAACCATATCACACAGGGTGTGGTAGGCTGCTTTTGTGTTACTGAAAAGGAATACCTGAGGCTAGATAATGTATAAAGAAAAGAGGTTTACTTGGCTGGTGGTTCTGCAGGCTATACAGGAAGCATGGCACCCACATCTGTTTTTGGTGAGGCCTCTGGAAGCTACGATCATGGTGGAAGGTAAAGAAGAGCCAACATATCACATGGTGAGAGTGGGAGCAAGAGAGATGGGGAAAGTATCAGAGTTTTAAACAACCAGATCTCACCTGAACTCACTCATCACCAAGGAGATGGTGTCAGATCTCGGTTGAACTCCCTCATCACCAAGGAGATGGTGCTAAGCCGCTTATAAAGGATTCACCCCCATGATCCAATCACCTCCCACCAAGTCCCACCTCCTACAGTGGGGATCGCATTTCAACATGAGATTTGGAGGGGACAAAACATCCAGAGCATATCAACTGGTGTCCTCCTATAAAAGGGGATTTTGCAGATGTTAAAATGTGTGCTGTGAATGAAGAGATCCCCCAAACAGGTTTTGTGTGAGCGGCAAGGCTGTTTATTCAGTGGGGTGCAGACGGGCTGAGTCTGAAAAGAGAGTCAGTGGAGGGCGATGGGTTAGGAGTTGGTTTTATAGGTTTGGGGTAAGCAGGGGAAAGTTACAGAAGTTAGAGTTTAGGGTGGTTTTTTGCAAGCTAGGCAGGGGTCGTAGGCTGCGGAGTCAGCAGGTTGACCAAAGTGGGTTACAAAATCCAATGGCCTTGTCAACTGAGGCTGGAAGAAGAAACAATAGAAGAGTGTCTCAAGTTAGTCAGGTGCCGCAGGGGTTGATCATTCTTCCACTTTTCATGGTCTTCCAGTTACTTCAGGATTTCTAATTCCAGAAGGCCCTCCAGAGATGGGTCACGGGGGTCGCCATCGTGTCCACGGCGCCTTCAGTCTGCCTAAAAGACCTTACAGCCAAGAGACATGCACACAGGGAGAACACCATGTGATCATCAACTCAGAGATCAGGATGAGGCATCTCCAAGCAAAGGAACGCCAGATTGCCAGAAAACCACCAGGAAAGGAGAGAGACCTGGAACAGATTCCCCCTCAGAGACTACAGAAGGAATCAATTTTGCCAACACCTTGATCTTGAACGTCTAGCTTCCTGCATTGTGAGATAATAAATTCCTGTTGTTTCAGATGCCTAGTGTGTAGCAGTTTGTTCAGGCAGCCATAGCAAACCATTACAGTGATTGCATTGGTCCATTTGGGATGCTATAAAAGAATGTCAGGGGCTGCGTGGCCAGTAAACAATAGAAATTTATTTCTAGCAGTTCTGTAGGCTGGGAAGTTCAAGGTCAAGGTGCTTGCAGATTCAGTGTCTGGTGAGGGCCGGCTTCCTAGCTCACAGCTTTATCACTATGTCCTTAGGTGGCAGAAGGGCTGAAGGAGCTCTCTGGGGTCTCTTCTTAGAGAAGAGCCCTTTTATATTCATATAAAGGGCACTATATGAATTTTAGGGGGACACAAACGCTCATTCTTTAACAGTGGCTGAATTAAAGTTCCTCAGGCAATAAGGAAGGGCATTCCAGGCAGGAGGAACAGGTGGCAAGAAGGTGGAGAGAAAAGGCAGACAGTAACAGAAGAAGGCGGGGGGTAACGGGGTAAACCATGGGGGTCTTCCGGACCCCTGCAGAGAGGAGTGTCAAGACACGGCCTCACGTCTGCGAAGGACCCCTCTGCCCATGGTGTAAGAAGAAACCAGGACAGGGAGGAAGCAGAGGCCAAGGGAGGGGCTGCTGCGGTGCTGCCAGGGGAGGGAGGATGGTGGCGTGGGCCAGCGTGGGACGGTACAGTGCAGCGGTGAGAGGGGCCAGACGCTGGACCCATGTTGAGAGAGGAGGGTTTCCTGGTGGGTTGGGTGTGGGCATGGGAGAAAAAGAGGAGTCAGGGATGACGGCAAGATTTCTGGTCCAGGGTACTGCTGAAATGGAGTAGTCATTCAGAAAAACGAAGTCCAAATTCTGCAGCCTTAAAAGGCTGGTGACCTTTTAACCATTTGATTAGAGAGAGAGGTTAATTGGAGGCAGCCTGCAAGGGACTCAGTTCCCCAATTCAGCCTGGCAGGGATGACGAACAGAGGAGGCACCAGGGTGACAAGCCATAGACATTCTCCGCACCTGGCCCCCCTGTGACGCAATGAGGAGAGGCCTGAAGTAGGGAGGAGGAGGGACCCTGGGGCATGGCTCACAGAGACCAGGAGACTTATCAGGCTTTGCCAAAAGTAGCAACAACCTCTTGACCCTGAAAAGTGAGGAAGATAGAACCCCCCCCCACCACCCCCAGGGCAAAGGAAATGATGTGTTTTCTCTGAAGGTTTTGGGATGATGATCCCAAATTGAAGTTAAGGACTAACCTGCCCCCCAACAAATGGCCACCACCTTGAGATTTGTAAAGACCAGCAAGGAGTAAAACGGGACCCCCCCCGCCACCGGAAATGCCACTCTGATAAAGAGGATGAGCATAAGAGTGAAAAAAGGAAGAACCTGCTTCCCAAGACAAATTAACCAAGAACCAGAGTCAGGATGACAAAAACTCAGACTCGGGGAAAAGAGTCACAATGCAAAGAAGAATTATCCATGTAAGTTACAAAATGAGAGGAGAAAAATGAGCCAGTACATCGTGGGGGGAGAAATGAAACAGATGAAAACATTAACAGAGATGAATGCCACATTAAAGTCAACCCCAAGATGATAAATCATAACTGGAAATTCCATTGGGGAAATGGAGAGGAAATTACTCACCTTAAAATGGAAAAGAATGAAGCTGTAATAACAAAAACAGTGACAACGAGGGACAGGAAGGCCAAGAAGGAGATCTGGGATATACGGAGTGCTTCTGAAAATCAGAATACACAGATTTGTTCAAAGAACTCCAATACGTCCTCCTACATCAGGCTGTTTTCACTGGGCACCCACTTTGTGGCAGGTACTGAACTACGAGTGCAGAATCTAATTGACCTTGGGCAGGGTACAAGCAAGTAAGCAGATGATTAGGTTACAATGGGAGAAATAGCACTGATGCTGATTTAAAAACCAGAGGCAGGACTAGGTCCTATGGAGGGGAGGCCATGACATATTGAATGCCAATGATGTATTGAATGCCAGTGATGTGTCAGACTCTGTGCATTGTTGTGTGTGTCACTAGAGGGTTGGGAGTGATGTGCCCATGACCAGCATATGATGGAGCCGGAATTTGAAGCCAGCTGTATCTGCTTCCAAGCTCCTCCTTTTTCTCCTTAAACATGCTGCTTTCCAGTCTCACATAAGCATGAAGACACCTGTTAGCTATGTAAGTGAAAGTAACACTGGTGATAAGTCCCAGGTATTTTTCAGCAGGGCTAATGATGAGGGGTGTGGGTCTTACAGTGTGGGGGATCACTGAGTAGCTGTGAGATGCACACAGACTTTAAAGGCTTCATCTAGGAATGGTTTCCTATGCAGGTAGAAAGGTGCTTGTAAGACCAGCAAGCGTGTTTATGAAGCAAAGCTGTGCTGCAAGGCAAAGGCTATTGCCAGATGAAATATGGACCATCCTTCAAGCCACAGGCTGGTGTCCAGGATGTGCGGATAAGTCAGGACCACAAGACAGTGGCAGAGGCCAGCAGTGAGAGAGATGGGACAAGTGTACGAGGAAAGAGGGAAATAAGTTTTTGGAGGAAGAATATTTTGAAGACCATCCTTTATGTGGAAAATAAGAGAAATGCAGTCCAGGAGCGGTGGCTCACGCCTGTAATCCCAGCAGTTTGGGAAGCCAAGGCAGGCAGATCCATTAAGGTCAGGATTTCAAGACCAGCCTGGCCTACATGGTGAAACCCCCATCTCTACTAAAAATACAAAAATTAGCTGGATCTGGTAACATATGCCTGTAATCCCAGCTACTCAGGAGGCTGAGACAGAATTGCTTGAACCTGGGAGGTGGAGTTTGCAGTGAGCAGAGATCATGCCACTGCACTCCAGCCTGGGCAACAGAGCGAGACTCTGTCTCAAAAAAAGGAGAGAGAGAGAAAAAGATGCAAACTGCCTGCCTTTGCTTTAAGTTGGCCTGAGGAGACTCGCCACCGCTGCTCAAACCAACTATCATAGCCATAAGCATAGACTCTCCCAGGTAAGAATGATCGTGCTGGAGCTGCCTAGTGGCCGTACAAACATAACACCCAGTAGTGATCTCAGCCCAGCACTGAGCCTCTTCATGTTTGTCCAAAGCTCTCTTCCTAAGGCTTTAGGTTATTTGGAACAACAGCAAAAGACCATTTACTTTTTTGCAGTATTCAAATGATGCTTGGTTTTGGTGCCCTCTGGGTGGCATGCCTGGAACCCTGATCTATGGCACACAGGTTCTCTGCCTGGGATCCATATCCCTGAATTCCACGCCCATTCCTAGGTTGGGAAGAAAAGCAGAGGAGAAAGCCTTGGGGGGCCCCTTCAGAGTAGAAACATTGCAGACGATAGAAACAGGGTGGGCTGCTGGATCGGGGACATGTCAGTAGGGTGTGGGGGCAGAAGACAGGGGAGAGGGCTTGGAGGAGGCATCAAGTTCCAGAGTGAGGATTTGGTAGCAAGAAGTCCTAAGTGAGAAGGCAGTTTCAGCAGCATGGTGGAGTCTGAAGCTCATTTATAAGAAGTTAAGGAGCAGATGGAGGTTGAGCAGGTACAGCTTCCTAGGAAGCCCAAGTGTGAGCATTTCTGTGTCAGGCCTCCAAGCCCCCAACCCACCCCTGCCTGTATCTCTCAGGGCACTTGCTCCAAAGGGACATACATGTCCCCCTCCCATTCCCTTTCCAACATGGTCTTCCTTGCACCCCTGTTCTAGAACAATTTCCTCCCCTCTTACCACCAAACCCGGTATTGAAATCATCTTAGTATTAGAAGAGACCTTAGAATTCACCCGGTGATCAACTCCTTCATGTCATATTTAAAGCAACTGAGGCCCAGAGGAGGTGGGTGACATGTACGAGACCATGACAGGAGCAAGAAAAGGACAGGGGGCATCGACCATCTATTCTTATGACACTGCTGCATGACAAACCAGTCCCAACTCCTGGCTTAACACTACAATCATTTATTTTCACCCTGTGTGTGGTTGGCAGCTATGGCTCTGCTGATTTTGGCTGGATTCAGCTCCGCTTGGCTCCAGACCACAGGTTTGGTTCAGATCTGCTCCATGAGTTTCTCATCCTCCTGAGACCAGCAGGCTATCCAGGGCATCAACTTTCATAGGGTTGGCAGAAGCTCAAGGGGGCAAACCCAGACACATGAATTTAAAACCTTTATTTGCATCACACCTGCTAACATCTCATTGACCAAGGCAAGCCCCATGGCCAAGTTCAAAGTGAAGGAAGATTATGTGGCAAGAAGAAAGAATGAGAAGGATAAAGAACTGGGCCATTAATTCAGGAGACCACCCTGAGTGAGGACTAGACCAGGTGTTTTGTCTCCTAGCTAGACCTCTTCCCTCATTCTTATATACAGACTCCAAGCAGTGGATTCATGATTTAAATAGCAAAGCTGTATTGGGAGAAGCATTTTTACTCAAGGGTTTCATAAAAAGCCAAGCTTTCCAGCCTTGCTAAGGCAAGGGAAATAGGACTAGGGAAACAGGGCTTTCACATAACCTTCCAGAAGAATCTACTTGGAGACTTGAACCACTCAACTAAAAAATAATTCAAAATAAAAAATTCACACTGCTAAAGCTGTGGGATGGAAAGACTGGAAATACTGAATCATTTTAAACGTGAAATTAAGACAAACAATAATTATGGTTATAAAACAGGACATAATTGTTATGTCTCTTGAAAGAAAAGCTACACAATAGTAAATAATAATTTGATGATAATAAACTGGAACAAAAATCCCACCAATAAATAAATAAATGAGAGTTGGTGCAGGAAATGGAGTAGGGTAATGCATCTTCATGTCCTCTTCTTCCATGGTTGATAATCAATAGGTGCAAAGCTGATCAGTCTAAACCCATGGTTTAAATGTATAAAAATAAAATTTAAATCGGAGCACATACCAACCAAGTTATAAAAGAAGTGAGGGGGGAGGACAAACAAAAATAAATCATAAAGCAAATAACAAATGGTGAATGAAGCACCACAAAAGAATAAATATTGTTATATGGAAATTAGTGAGAGAAACACAATCTGAAATATCTGCTATAATGGTAATTAGATACAAGATAAATAAAGCTGATGAAGTATTTGCTCACATTGGGTTAAAACATTTCTTATTTTTTTGTTCTTTGCCAGAAACACCCCTAATGAAGAGCAAAAAGACATACCAATATAAGGCAACACCAGGCTAGGTGCAGTGGCTCACACCTGTAATCCCAGCACTTTCGGAGGCCAAGGTGGGTGGATCATCTGAGGTCAGGAGTTTGAGACAAGCTTGCCAAATATGGTCAAATCCCATCTCTACTAAAAATTCAAAAATTAGCAGGGGTTGGTGGCACTTATCTGTAATCCCAGCTACTCAGGAAGCTGAGGCAGGAGAATTGCTTGAAGCCAGGAGGTGGAGGTTGCAGTGAGCTGAGATTGCACAACTGCACCCCAGACTGGGCAGCAGAGTGAGGCTCTGTTTCAAAGAAAAGAAAAATAGCAACACCAGAAAAGTAAAGAGTCCAGTGTAAATAATAAATTCAAGAAAACAAAGATGAGGCCAATGGGAGAAACAATGAAATTAAGTGGATAAAGAGGGTGATATAGTTTGGATCTGTGTCCCCACTCCAATCTTATGATCAATTGTAATCCCTCGTGTCAAAGTAGGACCTGGTGGTATGCAATTGAATCATGGGAGTGGATCATTCATGGATGGTTTAGCACCATCCCTTTGACGCTGTTTTGATGATAGAATTCTCATGCCATCTGGTTGTTTAAAAGTATGTGGCACCTCCACCACCCATCTTGTTCTTGCTCCTGTCATGTAAAATGCCTGCTCCCACTTAGCCTTTATGAGTAAAAGCTCCCTGAGGCCTCTCCAGGTACAGTACCACCATGCTTCCTGTACAACCTGTAGAACTGTGAGCCGATTAAACCTCTTTTCTTTATGAGTTACCAAGTCTCAAGTATTTCTTTATAGCAGTGAAAGAATGGACAAATATGGAAAATTGGTACAAGGAGTGGGGTATTGCTATAAAGATACCTGAAAATGTGGAAGTAATTTTGGAACTGGGAAATGGGCAGAGTTTGGAAGAGTGTGGAGGGCTCGGAAGATGACAGGAAGATGAGAGAAGGTTTGAACTTCCTAGAGACTTGTTGAAAGTTTGTCACCAAAATGCTGATAGTGTTATGAACAGTGAGGGCCAGGCCGAGAAGGTCTCAGATGGAAATGAAGAAGTTATTGGGAACTGGAGTCAAGGTCACTTTTGCTATTCTTTAGCAAAAAACCTGACTGCATTGTGCCCCTGATCTAGGGATCTGTGGACCTTTGAGCTTGAGAGTGATGTTTTAGGATATCTGGCAGAAGAAATTTCTAAGCAGCAAAGCATTCAAGAAGTGGCTTGGCTGCTTTGAACAGCCTATGCTCATGTACATGTGCAAAGAACTGATCTGAAACTTGAACTTATATTTAAAAGGGAAATAGAGTATAAAAGTCTGGAAAATTTGCAGCCTGGGCATATGAAAAAAAAAAATTAGAGCGGAATTCAAGCAGCCTACAAAAATTTGCATAACTAAAAGAAAGGCAAGTGCTGATAGCCAAGACAATGGAGAGAAGGCGTTGAAAGTATTTCAGAGACCTTCACAACAGCCCCTACCATCACAGGCCCAAAGGTCTAGGACAGAATGGTTTGTTGGCCAGACTCAGGGCTCCACCTCCCTGTGCAGCTTCAGGACCCTGCTCTCTGCATCCAAGCTACTACAGCTCCAGTCACGGCTAGGAGAGTCCCAGGTACAGATCAGGCCACTGCTTTAGAAGGTGCAAGCTGTAAGCCTTGGCAGCATCTCTGTGGTGCTAAACCTGTAGGTACACAGAATACAAGAGTTGAGGGTTGGGAGTCTCTGCCTAGTTTTCAGAGGAGGTATGGAAAAGCCTGAATGTCCAGACAAAAGCCTGCTGCAGGGACAGAGCCCTCATGGAGAACTTCTGCTAGGGCAGAGTGAAGGGGAAATGTGGGGCTGGAGCCCTCACACAGAGTCCTCACTGGGGCACTGTCAACTGGAAGTGTGAGAAGAGGACCACCATCCTCCAGACCCCAGAATGGTAGATCCACAAGCAGTTTGCACGTTGCACCTGGAAAAGCCACAGGCACCAACACTAGCCCTTGAGAGCATCTGTGGGGGCTGAGCCCTGCAAAGCCACAGAGGTGGAGCTTCTCAAGACCTTGGGAAACTACCCCCTGCACCAAGTATGCCCTAGATGTGAGACATGGAATCAAAGGAGATTGTTTTGGCACTTTGAGACTTAATGACTGCCTTGCTGGGTTTCAGACTTGTACAGGGCCTGTAGCCCCTTTCTTTTTGCTGATTTCTTCCTTTTGGAAAGGGAGTATTTACCCAATGCCTTTATCCCCGTTGTATCTTAGAAGTAACTAACTTGCTTTTGATTTTACAGAATCATAGGTGGGAGAGAATTGCTTTGTCTCAGATAACACTTTGGACTGTGGCCTTCTGAGTTAATGCTGGAATGAACTAAGACTTTAGGGGACTATTGGGAAGGTGTAATTATATCTTGAAATGTGAGAAGGACATGAGATTTGTGAGAGGCCAGAGGAACAATGATGTGGTTTAGATCTGTATCCTCACCCTATTCTCATGTTCACTTGTAATCGCCAGTGTTGGAGGTGGGGCCTGATGGGAGGTGATTGGATCATGGAGATCCTCCTTCATGAGAGAGGTGGCTGAGACACGTTCAGCCTTACCAGAAACCAGATAAATACAAATTAAAATAATGATAAATCACCTCATATTCTCATGGATAGCAGGTGGAAGTATAAATTGTTGAAATGTTTTAGCACCATCCCTTTGATGGGTGTTCTCATGATAGAGTTCTCATGAGATCTGGTTGCTTAAAAGTGTGTGGCACCTCCCCTTCCTCACCTTGGTCCTGCTTCTGCCATGTAAGATGCCTGCTCCTGCTTTGCCTTTCTCCATGAGTAAAAGCACCCTGAGGCCTCCCCAGAAGCAGATGCCACCATGCTTCCTGTACAGCCTGCAGGACCACGAGCCACCGAAACCTCTTTTCTTTATACATTACCCAGTCTCAGATATTTCTTTGTTACAGTGCAAGAATGGACTAATACAGTGGGCTACTTTAAAATTATATTAAGGATACAATCACAGTGAAGATTAATCAATATGAACCAATGATATAACATTAAGATAAAGTATATGAAATAATAACTGAAGGAAATGCAAAGAAAAATCCAACAGAAATATAGTATTAGGGTGAAACTTTGAGTCTGCCTCTGTTGGTAACATAGCAGGAAGAAACAAGATTATTTGAGGACATAAATAGCATAATTAATAAGATTGATAGATTACACTTTACATTGCAAACAAGAAATATATCTTTTAAAAATGTTTGTCTATTAAATGTATCAAATATTATATCCCAAAGAAAATGCCAATAAACTTCAATACATGGAAATAGCACCCCCACATTCTCTGACTGAGGTTGTAGTGCAGATTTGTGGGATGGACAGAGTGTCAATGAAAAGAGTCAAACTCTGTAAAATATTTGAAGAGATTTATTCTGAGACAAATACGAGTGACCGTGGTCTGTGGCACCGCCCTCAGGAGGTCCTGAGAGCACATACCCAAGGTGGTGAGGGTGCAGCTTGGTTTTATACATTTTAGGGAGGCATGAGATATCAATCAAATGCATTTGAGAAATACATTGGTTTGGTCCAGAAGTACGGAAGCAGGGGGACTTCCAGGCTATAGAGACATTTAAACATTTCCTGGTTGGCAGTTGGTTGAGTTTGTCTAAAGACCTGAGATCAATAGAAAGGAAATGTTCAGGTTAATATAAAAGATTGTGGAGACTAAGGTTCTTTGAAAGTCTCAAAGTAGCTGCCCATGGAGACAACAGATGACAAGTGTTTCTCCTATTCAGACCTTTAAAAGGTGCTAGACTCTCAGTTAATCTCTTCTGGATTGGGAGGGTCTGGAAGAATAATAGAGATTCTTTACAGACGCAGATTTTCCCCACAAAGGACAGCTTTGCAGGGCCATTTCAAAAGATGGCAAAGAAACCTGTTTTGGGGTAGAATATTTTGGTTTTCTTCTTTGTCATATCATGTTACACTAGAGTCAGATTGCAAAGTAAGTCACAATACATGAGTTAAATAAAACCCATCTGATGAGAACTTACGGTTTGTAGGGCAGGGCTCCCTAGACCCCTTAGATGGGAATTTGGGCAAGATAAGAAAAAAAAAATCAGAGCTTAGTCCTCAGAGAGAGGATAAATAAGGTAGACCCTCACAAAATTATCTTAAATTTGTATGGAAGAGTGAATATGTGAGAATAGATAGGAAAAGTCATACAGGAGAAACTAAATCAAAGCAGATACAGATAAACTTGAGAAATAAGTCACATAATTGAAAAGCTGATCAATGCAAAAGATGCAGGGCACAACTGTCAAAACAAACAGAACAGAAAAAATAATAAAGAATCAAAAAATACCCTCAAATACATGCATAAGTTAAGTACACAGGCAGACATGTGAATTAAATGTGTATGTTTCAACTCAAGGGGAAAATGAGTCATTGAATGAGCTGAATTGTGACAACTGGCCTGGCCCTGTGAGACAAAAAACAGAATTGAAGGTTCTGATAGATTATTTCTTTTTTAAAAAATGTCAAATAAATATCCATTTTAATAACACATATGGACATAATTCCTTATTTTATATTGATATATTTTTAATTTGCTTTAAGTTCTGGGATACATGTGCAGAATGTGCAGGTTTGTTACATAGGTATACACGTGCCATGGTAGTTTGTTGTACCCATCAACCTGTCATCTACATTAGGTATTGATCCTAATACTATCCCTCTCCTATCCCCCCACCCCTGACAGGCCCCAGTGTGTGATGTTCCCCTCCCTTTGTCCATGTGTTCTCATTGTTCAATTCCCACTTATGAGTGAGAACATACGATGTTTGGTTTTCTGTTCCTGTGTTAGTTTGCTGAGAATGATGTTTTCCAGCTTCATCCATGTCCTTGCAAATGACATGAACTCACCCCTTTTTTATGGTTGCATAGTATTCCATGATGCATATGTGCCACATTTTCTTTATTCAATCTATCATTGATGGGCATTTGGGTTGGTTCCAAGTCTTCACTATTGTGAATAGTGCTGCAATAAATATACATGTGCGTGTGTCTTTATAGTAGAATGATTTATAAACCTTTGAGTATATACCTAGTAATGGGATTGCTGGGTCATATAGTATTTCTGGTTCCTGATCCTTGAAGAATCGCCACACTGTCTTCCAAAATGGTTGAACTAATTTACACTCCCACCAACAGTGTAAAAGTGTTCCTATTTCTCCACATCCTCTGCAGCATCTGTTGTCTCCAGACTTTTTAATGATCACCATTCTAACTTGTGTGAGATGGTATCTCAATGTGGTTTTGATTTGCATTTCTCTAATGACCATCGATGATGAGCATTTTTTCATGTTTGTTGGCCTCATAAATGTCTTCTTTTGAAAAGTGTCTGTTCATATCCTTTGCCCACTTTTGGATGGGTTTGTTTGTTTGTTTCTCATAAATCTGTTTTTGTTCTTTGTAGATTCTGGATATTAGCCCTTTGTCAGATGGGTAGATTGTAAAAATTTTTTCCCATTCTGTTGGTTGCCAGTTCACTTTAATGATTGTTTCTTTTGCTGTACAGAAGCTCTGGAGTTTAATTAGATCCCATTTGTCTATTTTGGATTGTGTTGCCAATGCTTTTGGTGTTTTAGTCATAAAGTCCTTGCCTATGCCTATGTCCTGAATGGCTTTGCCTAGGTTTTCTTCTAGGGTTTTTATGGCGTTAGGTCTTTAATCCATCTGGAGTTAATTTTAGTGTAAGGTGTCAGGAAGGGGTCCAGTTTCTGCTTTCTGCACATGGCTAGCCAGTTTTCCCAACACCATTTATTAAACAGGGAATCCTGTCCCCATTACTTGTTTTTGTCAGGTTTGTCAAAGATCAGATGGTTGTAGATGTGTGGTGTTGCCTCCGAGGTCTCTGTTCTGTTCCATTTGTATATATCTCTGTTTTGGTACCAGTACCATGATGTTTTGATTACTGTAGCCTTGTAGTATAGTTTGAAGTCAGGTAGCATGATGCCTCCAGCTTTGTTCTTTTTGCTTAGAATTGTCTTGGCTATGCGGGCTCTCTTTTGGTTCCATATGAAGTTTAATGTGGTTTTTTCCAGTTCTGTGAAGAGGGTCATAGGTAGTTTGACGGGGATAGTGCTGAATCTATAAATTACTTTGGATAGTATGGCCATTTTCAATACATTGATTCTTCCTATCCATGAGCATGGAATGTTTTTTCATTTGCTTGTGTCCTCTCTTATTTCCTTGAGCAGTGCTTTGTAGCTCTTCTTGAAGAAGTCCTTCACATCCCTTGTAAGTTGTATTCCTAGGTGTTTTATTCTCCTTGTAACAATTGTGAATGGGAGTTTATTCATGATTTGGCTCTCTGTTTGTCTATTATTGGTGTACAGAAATGCTTGTGATTTTTGCACATTGAGTTTGTATCCTGAGACTTTGCTGCAATTGCTTATCAGCTTAAGAAGATTTTGGGCTGAGACGATGGAGTTTTCTAAATATTCAATCATATCATCTGCAAACAGAGACAACTAGGAAGCTCTGGCCAGGGCAATAAGGCAAGAGAATATTATTTCTATAATTGTGTAATGGAAAACACCTTCTTAAGCCTATCAAGAAGCCTGGAGACCATAAAGTGTAAGACAGATGAAATTAACCCAAAATCTGAAATTTCTGTATGTCAGTGGAACCATTGACTAAAACAAACAAACAAACCCACCTTACTCTTGATGCAATGCAGGAACCAGGGGCTTCTGGGGCCCTGGTAAATGTTTCTTGTTTCTGATATGTTACTGTTTATTATATACACACTTTTCTATTAAACATTAAAGATATGCCATAAACAAGGTTTATATGGCAGATATTTTCCACACACATAGAAAGGGGTTAATCAACATTAATGCACACAATATTAATAGAAAGGATTTTTTCTTTTTTGAGATGGAGTTTCAGCCTTTTCACCCAGGCAGGAGTGCAATGGTGCGACCTCAGCTTACTGCGACCTCCACTGCCTTGGTTCACGTGATTCTCCTGTCTCAGCCTCCTGAGTAGCTGGGACTGCAGGTATGTGCCACCACACCTGGTTAACTTTACGTATTTTTAGTAGAGACGGGGTTTCACCCTGCTAGCTAGGATGGTCTCGATCTCCTGACCTCATGATCCACCTGCCTTGGCCTCCCAAAGTGTTGAGATTACAGGTGTAAGCCACTGCACCTGGCCCAGGAATTATTATAAGACAATAAGATGAATATGCAAAGCACTCATGGATTTCCAGAAAAGAAATTTCAAGAACCAATAAGCAGGTGAAAAGATATTTAGGTTCTCTACTCATCAAGGGGATGCATATGCAGAGAGAGGCTTGTTTTCCATTTGCCGGATAAGTAAAGACTAAGAAAACTGACAAACTCACTTAGCTTATTGGAAAATGGGCACCCTCATCCACCAATGATGACAGTGCTAATTAATTAGACCTTTTCAGGAAGGCAGTTTGGCAATACATGTGACAATGTAAAGGGAACATGCTTTTATCCTGATAATGTAATTCTCAAGGATTTTATTGATGGGGTTGGCCACACAAGTTAACCAAAAAGAAGGATGTGGCCATGTTTATTGCAGCATGATTTACTTTATAAGACCAAATGGGAACAAATACGGAATTGATTTGCTAAATTAGTGCAAATCTCTAAAACAGAATATCATGAGATGATGTCAAACGATGTAATCCTGCAACTATTAAAATGGAAAGACATCCATAGCACCCTGTTGAGGGAAAATAAAAGTGAGCATGAACCCAGAAGTCCATTTTTTGACATCAAGAAATAGAAAAAATGATATGAACCAAAATGTAAGCAATACTATTTGGTTGGTATGAGTTGGAGAATATTTTACACATTGGTACTTTAATATTTGAAATGTTTATGATAAAACATATAGTGTTTAAAAACAAAGACTTTAAAAATGAAACCCAGCTTAAACATTGTTTTAGCTAAAAAAACTAGAACAACAATTATGCTAATAAGCCACACTAAATTTTGAACAGAAAAAAATCTTTACAATGAATTTTCTCTTTTTGTTGATTTTCTAAGTTAACCAGAATGATTTAAAAATTTAACTTAATTATCCCTGCTTTAAAATTTGGTAGGAGTTTTGGTTTTATTATATACGTATCATGAAAGCACCATATTAAACGGTGGAGGACGGGGAGTATGTTGTCTGCCAATTACTTACAGATTAGATCCTGTTACAAGGTTGGACCTGTTTCTGCCTGGGGACCATATCCCAAGCTCATTCATTCACTGATACAGAGCTATTCAGGAATGCAATTCCAAATTTATGCCAACTCCAGGATGAGCTAACATTTATTGGATCTTTACAGTGTTCTGAAAGTATCGCATTCTTTTTTTATTAATCCTCACACCCACTTTATGCTGTAGGTACAATTATTTATGAGTAAACTGAGGATTGAACCATTTAAGAGACTTGACTAGGATCATGCAGTTTGTAAATAGCTGAGCTACAATATCAGCTATGCCTCACTCTAAAGCTCTGATAAACAATATAAGGCACCAAGAAATAAATCTAGTAAACTATGTGCAAGACCTTTAAAGAGGAAATTATGAAATTTTACTGAAGGACATAAAAGGAAAACTGAATGGTAGGGGGGAGCTATAACATGCTAATGGGTAGGAAGGACCAATATTCTAGAGATGTCAATTATCCCCATGCTAATCCATAAGCACAATACAATAACAATTTTTAAAAATCCCAACAGAGCTTCAGGTGAACATGACAGGCTGATTCAAAAGTTTCCAGGGAAAATAACTTTGAAGGGCAAGGACAATTTACCTTTCCAACAACCAAGATTTATGATTAAGTTCTCTTGTTTTAGATTGTGGGTGTTAGCACAGGACAAGGTAAATAGGCCACTGGAGAAACCAGACACAGGCCCGATGGACACAGAAACTCCACATATGTGGAGGAGATGCCACAAAGTTGAGGGGAGAGGTGGATTACTCAACAAACAGTGCCAGGAAATTGGCTGTATGTTGCGGGGGAGATATTTGCATCTTACACAGAGAATAACCGTATAGGCTAGGCACGGTGTCTCATGCCTGTAATCCCAGCACTTTGGGAGGCCAAGGAGGGTGGATCACAAAGTCAGGAGATCAGACCATCCTGGCTATCATGATGAAACTCCTTTTTTACTAGAAATAATAATAATAAAAAAATTAGCTGGGTGTGGTAGTGAACACCTGTAGTCCCAGCTACTCAGGAGGCTGAGGCAGGAGAATCCCTTTAACCCGTGAGGCACAGGTTGCAGTGAGCCAAGATTGCACCAGTGCACTCCAGCTTGGGCAACAGAGTGAGACTCCATCAAAAAGCGAGAAAGAGAAAAAGAAAGAAAGAGAGAGAGAGAGAAAGAAAGAGAGAAAGAGAGAGAAAGAAAAAGAGAGAGAAAGAAAAAAAGAAAGAAAGAAAACATTCATATAAAGTGAAACTCTACTGCAGAAAACCATGAAAAAATAAACCTTTCAAACAATTAGAAAAATTAAGAAAAAATCTTTATGATCATGAAGTGGAAAATAATGTTTTACATAAAACACGCAAAAGCACAAACTGTAAAGGGAGAGATTGATAAAATTGACTGCAGTGGAATACTTCCCTGTGATAAAAGATACCATGATGAAAGTTTTCTTAAAAGGCAAGATACAGACTGGAAGAAGAAATTTGTCATGCATATAATCAATAAAGAAGCATCCTCCAGAATATGTAAAGAATTCCTAAACATTATTTTAAAATGACAAACTACCCAACAGAAAAGCATATGCAGAGAAAACACACATGGCCAATAATCAAAAGAGACATGTTCAACCTTACTAGAAACCAGAGAAATGCAAATTTAAAAAATGATATATCATCTCATATTCTCATACACAGCAGGTGGAAGTATAAATTGTTGCAAACTCTTTGAGACCTGGCAGCATCCTCCAACATTGAAGACCGAGGTACTCATCGACTAAGCAATTCCACCTGTAGGTATCAACCACAGAGGAGCTGGGATGAAAACGCAGAAGGAGATACAGACAGGCATTGTTGTGTGCAGTAGAGAAAGTGTAACATCTTCAATAGAAACATGGTTATATAAGCTGTATGATCATAAAACAGGCTGCGCACAGTTGCTCATGCCTGTAATCCCAGCACTTTGGGAGGCCGAAGTGGATCGATCACTTGAGGTCAGGAGTTCAAGATCAGCCTGGTCAACATTGTGAAACCCCATCTCTACTAAAAATACAAAAATTAGCCAGGTGTGGTGGTGAATGACTGTAGTCCCAGCTACTTGGCAAGAGAATCGCTTGAACCCAGGAGGCAGAGGTTGCAGTGAGCCGAGATAGTACCATTGCACTCCAGCCTGGGCAACAGAGAGAGACCCTGTCTCAACGAAACCAAAAAATCATAAAAGGGAAAACTACAGAGTGGTTAACATCCATGAATTAAGTCCACAGATATCAGCCTGTGTGAATCTCCTACAGGCAATGATGAGAGATAAAAAGCGATGTGTCAGGATAGAATACTGATGACAGATGCAGGTTCAAGGCCAGCACTGTTGCTTTCCAGCTGTGTGATCTTGTACAGGTTACCTTGACCTCTTTGTTCCTCAGTTTTCTCACCTGAAAACAGGGGATAACAACACCTAGGTTGTGGTAAGGAGTGGACATATCACTGCATGTAGTAAACATTTGGTAAGAATTAACTATTTGGAAGACGTATCTGTTTGATGCATTAGAAATGGTGGATCCCTCTGCAGATGCAGGGTAGGGAATAAGATCAGAGTTCAACGGCACCTTGAACATTTTTATTTCTTTCAAAAAAAATAAGGATAAACGAGTAGCATGAGAAAGTTCCTTTATGATGTTGGAATCGGGTTTATCATCAGGAAAAGTCCACACTGAGACAATGGATTTCTTAGCAAGGCCAAGTTTACTTTCTGCAGGAAGGGTGCAGCTCGCTGGCAGTCTTGCTGCGAGAGCACACCTGAACAAGGAGACAGGGACGTGCATAACTTTCATAACCTGACGCAATCACCCTACTGCTGTATCCAGTTGCCATTGGACGGAACTGGACCTCACATTCTATGCTTGACCTGATTGGCTAAAAACTTGGAAATTTTCTAAAGAAGTAAAGGCAGAGCAGAAAAAAAGAAAAGAGGAAGTAACTAGAGGAATACTTAGAGAAGGGGCAACATTTTCAAATAAGGAAGAGGAATAAGCGATGACCTAAGACTTGCCTGAGCTAGTCTAGGCATGTTGGGGTAAATATCTAGGTTAAAGGGTAAGAACTAACAACACGGATGCACTTATTTCTTCATTATGACTAACAGCTCCTTTAAGATTATTAGCAAAAGCTTTAAAGTAAATTAATCTTTGAAGAAACTATTATTTGTTCGTAATGAACTAAAAGGAAGGCTTTGAAGAAGAATCTTTTATTTATTTTTATTTCCTACAATGGCAATGGACATTTTGTATCTTATGAATTTAGACTTATGAATTTAGGCAAATGATAAACTGTGAAACTTCATATACAACAGATACACACGCAAATGAGTGCATATAAAAGACTGCTGTAATCAGTAATCTGAATAAGGTCTGTAGTCTAGTTAATACAATCATGCCAGTGTTGGCTGGACCCCTGATTTGGATATGGTATCATAGTTCTGTGAGATATCAGCCTCGGGGAAAGCTGGGCAAAGGTTATATGGGACCTTTCTGTGCGGTTTTTCAACTTCCTGTGAATCTACAGTTATTTTAGAATTATAAATTATTTCAAGATAAGGGAAAAGAAGCGAAGAATCTGAAGTGAATTAACAAACCTTTACGAAATCTCCTTGAGGGTATTTGTGTTTGTAGTAGTAATAATAATAAAAGCAACGACTCATAGATTTCCCTATGCCATTAACAACTCTAAGGCAGGTGCTATAATTATTCTCTTTTTACAGATGAAGGTAATGCACAGAGAGGTTAAGTAACCTGCCGAAGATAGCACAACTTCTACAATAGGGCACTAGATTCCAACCCAGGCTGCCTAGCCCGTGAGTCAAGGCTCTTAATCGCTTGTTACATTGTAGCACCTCTCTATTCACTATCATTCTCTGTAATCTACTTTATTTTTAAAATATTCATTTGTTAAAAGCTGAAATAAATAGTGGAAAATATTGTTAAAAGCAGAAATAATAAAGCTTGCCTCATGGAGTGTTTATAAGAATTCAGTGACAGTCATGGATGTAGTCGGGTCTGAGGGGCCTCGGGTCCAGCTCCTGGCTCCTCTCCCCACAGCTGCCCTGCCCACTGCTCCGTTATGGAAGACCACACCGTGCCCAGCGCTCCACAGTCTACAAAGCCGCACGCTATGGTGTACAAAGCCTTCTGGAATCTGTGTCATCCCATTTGTACTGACAGAGTCCTGCATTCGTCCTGCTTTACGGATAAGGGGACCAAAGCCTGGAACAGACACAAGGAACAGGGCTGAACACCAGGTCTGTACGAGGGCAGGGTCTCTTAGCCACCGGTCGCAGTGTCTCTTAGGGACACTGTGATGTGCTGCCCAGACCCTCCATCCAGGAAGGAACCCGCTGCCCCAGCAGATAGGGTTTACTGTCACCACACAGCCTTCAACTGTCCCCACTTCAGGGGTTGCCCCAGTGGCAAAGAGCACCTCATCATTGCCATGTCTTCCCAGAGTACCCTGTGCTATGACTGACAGACGGAGGTGGGGTATGTGCGGCAGGGCAGGCCACTTCAGGAGCCCTTTTGTTCTGTGGCTTCCTGTGGGGTCAGTGGTCTCCATCTGTGCTGTCTAGGCCTGCTACCTTCCCTGCCTTCCACAGGCATGGATCACAGGAGCACATCCTAGCACACATTCTTCATTCCCTGCTCCCCAGGGAAGCTGCATGACGATGGGTCCCAGGAGACCAGGGCCAGGGCTGAAGGGTTTCTGGAGAGACGTGATGAGGCCAGGTGAGGCATGGAGCCCCTCCTGAGCAGCCCATCTCCCCCAGCGGGAGCAGAGTCGCCTGGCTCGTGAGAGCTTGTGGTCAGGAAACTGGAAAGCCAAACCACAGAGGGCTAGATGGGGCCCCAGGGTTGCCCCAGAGAGAGCTGCCGGCCGTGGGCAGCACCCTTTCAAGCCTCAGGGCCCGTGGGCGGGTCAAGGCAGCGCTTCCCAGTTTGTCTCTTATTTTTAGCACAGTTGCCTCTGCTACAAAATCCGTTCTTTTTTAATAAATAATTTCTTAAATTATTTTAAAATAATTTGAACCATTTCACTGCCTTACGCCCTCTGGTTCTGTGCTGCAGAATTTGGTAAACAGAGTTGGCTCTAGTTTTCCATATTTATAACTTCTTTCTCCAATGAACAGAACCCTGGCTCTCATCTCCCTGTTTGAAATCAATCTATGCAGCCTTCTCAGTCTCCCATGTGCCATGCCACATCACCCATGGCTGCCCCTACCCCTCTGGGGTCATTTGTACCCTGCATGTGGGAGGCATTTACTAACTGTTCATTTGGAGGAATAAGCGAATGAATGAATGAGTGAATGAATGAATGAGTGAATGCTGGTCATCTCCAACTCCTAGCACACTGCCTATGGTGATTTATGATAATTACATTATTATTAAATGAGCAAATCGATATGGGATGATCAGCAGAGCCCCGTCACTCACCATTCACCACGGATCAGGCCTGGAGTTTGACTTTCATGCGTCTGTGAACAATATTTCACTGAACCATGTGAAAGTGTCAGCAAGATTGTGAAGAGCGTCTGTCTTATTAATATTCATAAATTCAGAAACTCATTGGCCTGGAGTCGACTTTGGTGATAACAGAAACTATGTGAGGCCCTACGTGGTATGAGAAGGTGAAGGTCAAGAAGCAGCTAATACACGATCAAGTGTTTCTGTGTTGACACAAGGGGCTTAGGAAAGGAATGCTACCACCATCCCCATATTCCAAAGGAGGAAACGCTCTGTAACTGGGATTGCCCCTAGTTTTCTCCCTTTCTCTGCTTGTTGCTCCTTTCTCTCTCCTGTTATCCTCAGTATATTTCCCCGTGTGATCAGAGAGATGAAATCTTTTGCCCGCAGTCACTCAGACACATGGTGGAGCAGGTAGGTACGTTCACCTGGAGGGTTCGGTTTGATAAGTTCACCTCCGAGAAATGTTCCTATGGACACGGGCATGGTTCCCAGGATGCCACTTCATTAAACTGAATGGCACGTGTTCCATGGACTGTCCCTGTGCTGGTGAATTTTAGGTATCAACTTGACTGGGCTAAGGGATGCCCAGATCACTGGTAAAATATTACGTCTGGGTGAGCCTACGAGGGTGTTTCTGGACAAGATCAGCATTTGAATCAATAGACCGAAAAAAGATCTTCCCTCATGAGTGTAGACAAGGTGTCATTCAGTCAGTCCATCAAAGATCCAAATAGCACAGCACGTCAGAGGAAGGGCAAATTCATTCTATGTGCCGGAACTGGGGCATCCATCTCCTGTCCTCAGACGTTGGCACTCCTGGTTCTTGGGCCTTCGGACTTCTAGACTTACACCATTGGCCCCCCTATTTCTCAGGCCTTTCAACTCAGACTGAATTACACTACCAGCTCTTCCCATATCTATTTACACTACTGAGTCTCCAGCTTGCAGATGACTGACTGTGAGCATAACAGCGTGAGCCATTCTCTAAATAAGTAAAATGCTTTCTGCTCAGTCAGAGGGTCTCAAGCCCTCAAGCAGCTCATCTGTCTCTGGGTTGGGCTGAAGACACTTCTCCAGCTGAGACTACAGCCTGTGCCTCGTGGTGATGTGGGAGTCCCTCAATAGACAGAGCCCTGGCTGAGCAGTCCTGTAGATGAACAGCCCGAAGCACTTGTTTATCTCCAGAGGCTGTGGCTCAACACCACAACTTGCCCCTCTCTCCTTGTTGAAGTTTGAAACGCCACTGAGAATAAAGGGCAGGGTGGAGGTACATTTGTTTAGGCTGAAGGGATCTGTTTTGCAAGCAGTCCAAGGGGACAGGAGGGCCGTAGGGCTGAAAGAATGCAGTTAAGGCTGCCATAGGGGTGGGAAGCAGGGGTGAGGAGAACATGAGGGCCAAGCCCCCTGTTGGGGGTCCTGGAGCACACTGTGGTACAGGAGCGCTGGTGTCAGACTTGCCTTCTCACCTCATCTGAGTTTATTTTGGAGATCTTAGGACATACACGACACAAGGTCACTGAGATTTCTCCATCCTACAGTTTCTACAGAGCATCATGGGCCATTCACTTTTACACAGCCTTTTTCTCCTGAAATGTCAAGTAGATCTTCCCTAGAAGCACTGAATGCAGAGAAAGGGGATTCGAGGATAATTCTGCCCCATGTAACAGTCGCCTAGAATGAATGGGAACAACCAGACCCACTTGGAGTCCATTGCCTCCTCTTCCTTCTCCCTCCTGGCTTTGCCCGCCCGCTCCCAGTTCCCACGTTAACCTGGTCCAAGGCGAGCTGTCAGTTGAAAGGCTTCTATTTTCTGGAAAAATAAAGAAAACAGAAGCGCTTCAAGCTTAGCTCTGCCATGCAGGCAGCTGCCTGTAGCAACACCTTGGAAACGCTCTTGGCTTCCCAGACCACAGGCTCTTTGGTGCACCTGAGAGGACAGCAGGCTCTGAGTGGGTCAGCGGGGGAAGGTTAAATCAGGGACAGGAAATGCGCTGGCTTCCAATGCAGAGCAGCCATGACCCTTCGCTGTTCCAATGCACAGCTCCTCCCTGGAAGGGCCGGTCAGGGCTGTGAGGAGAGACACCGGCCTCCTGGGACCTGTGGCCTGGGCTTTAGGCTTCCATGCCATTTACAGATCAAAGATGATCAAAACTCAACCATTTCATATTGTTCAATCAATCCAATTGCCTTATATAACACCACAAGAACCCTGTGAGGTAGATGTGAAAATCCTTATTTTATGAAAAACAAAGGCTCAGAGAGGCTAAGCCACTTGCCCAAAGTCACACAGAAAGTGGCAGAGTCAGAGTCTGAAGGCGCGCAGGCCAGCGTGAATGCTGACTGAATGCTGTGCCCATTGCTTCTCGAATCTTCTCAAATCTGCTCTGTGCTTTGTTTCAGCCGCTCCCTGATGCAGCCCCATTTATTCTCCCCTGGTTTCCTTTGCTCATATCATGACTTCCTCCCGAACTCCTTTTAGGGAAAGGGAGTTTTCCCTTCATTTATCCTACAGATATTTATTGACAAACTACTGTGTGTCAGATTTACAGTTAGGAGTTGCAAATATGGTCCTTAAATCAGACACTAAAGAGTTTAACAACCAGTGTACATGAAGGATATTTCTATGACTCCAATTGTATTGTGTTCAGCAAAATAAAATCTAAAAAGAGAAAAATATAGTGATATGAAGAGTACAGACAATTTTGCCCAAGGCCTTTTGCCAGTTTCAGTGGTGGGTGCTGACTTCACAGCCTGCCCCAATGTTAGACTGACTCTAAGCCCTGACTGGGTGGAAAAGCAGAGGCTGGGAGCCTGGGGGTGTAGAATCAGTCTGGCGAGGAGGAACAGTATGAGCGAAAGCAGAGGTGTAGAAGGAAATCATAAACATCTCCATGGGGCTAAAGCATCAAGTATGGGGTGAGAAGAGGGGAGGGAAGGGGCAGGAGATGCGGTGAGGGAGTTGACAGGAACATGCAACGAAGGCCCTTGAATACCGCACTAAGGAGGATTAAGGTTATCCTGGAAGCCAGAGGTTTTCACTGATGTGCTTCCCTTGAGGGATTTCTGGGGTCAGAGGGGTCCCTGTGAGGAGAGACCACAGACAGACAGCCTCAGACCCCCTTTCACTCTGAGAAGTTCTACTGCAATCAGCTTTAGATTTGGGAGGTGCCAGTCAGATTCAATTTGGAAAAAGAAATGTATTTGATTCTTAATGATACCAATGTTCAAAGGTGAATTAAAACACATTAGAACACTGCATCAACTATATTTTTACTCCAGTCATGATGAGCTAACAGGAATGGAATTTACCCTCTACCTCAAGCAACCAGAAAAGTGGATGAAGCATTTCAAACAACTGTGTTGGACATTCAACAGCTGGCCACACAGAACTGAAAACAGATACAGACAGAGAGCAAGTGAGCCCTGCCCTGTAGCTGCCCCAGATCGCCCTTTGGAAGTGGCTTCTGGACAGCAAAGAAAGGAGGGAGAACTGAAATGGAGCCTGGTAGCTTTGATGATTTGAGGAGAAAGAGGACAGAATTTGAGAAGGCCAAGTTGGCTAGAAATTGAAAGACAGACTATTGAAGAGGGTGCTACACCAGAAAGGGACCTCCAAAGACTTGAGAGGGGTCCCCTCAAGAATCCATCTAAGTGATGATTTACACATATGTGAAAAAAGTACCTGGGACCAGGGTAAACAAAAACATCAGAAGAGGGGATACAGAGGTATTCTCAAATCTCACACAGGATTGGGGGTTAGCTTTTGTTCCCACCAGAAACAGTGAAAAGACTTCATAGTAAACAGGGCATCAGTTAGACTCCTCAGAAGGCTACTGGATTAGAAGTGGGCATTAATTAGCCCTAAATAAACTCTGCCCTATATCTTCTCTAATAAACTTGAAAGAAAGCCTCAAGATTATCCAACTGACTCAAAATAACTGCTTCCCAGAACAAAATCCAGCACTATTTAAAGAAATACAAAAAATTAATAACCAACAACATAAAATCACAATGTCCAGCATCTAATAAAAAATCACAAGGCATGCAAAGAAGCAGGAATGTAGGACCCAAGAGCAGAAGGAAAAACATATCAATATAAAGGAATCCAAAAATGATGGCTATGTTGGAACTACTAACTAAAGACACTAAAATAGCTATTATAAATGCACTTGGATGTTTAAGGAAACAGAAGAAAATTAACAGGCTGAGTTTTAAAAACCCAAATGGAACATCTGTAGCAGAAAAATACAATCTCTGAACTGAAAAAAATTACATGTGATGGGATTAACATCAGATTAGATCCTGAAACAGAAAAGGTCAGTGAAATTGAATACATAGCAAAAGAAACTATCCAAAATAGAGCAGAGTGGGGAAACACCTGAAGAATGAAAAAAACATCAGTAACCTGTGGAACAATATCCATTGTCTTAACATACCTAGAACTGAAGCTCCAGAGAAGAGGAGAGGATGTGGGAGAAGAATGGGGGCCGAAAAAAAATATTTTAAGAAATAATGGCCACAATTTTTCTAAATTTGATAAAAATTGTAAGCCTGAACATCCAAAATCTTAACAACACCAAAGCAAAAGAAACATAAAATAAATCACACGAAAGCACAGCATAATCAAATTCAGAAAGCCAGCAATAAAGAGAAAAATCTCAAAAGGAGCCAGAAAAAGAGAGATACAATAGACAGGGGAACAAAGACAAGAATAGAAGATGTCATGTTAGAAACCATACAAGGCATAAAACAATGGAGCAACATCTTTAAAGTAGCAAAAGAAGAAATTTAAGATAGGAGTATAGAATTCTATGCCCAGTGGAAATGTCACTTAAACATGCAAGAAATGACGACTGCTTCAGAAATAGATGAAAGAATTCAACGTCAGCAGAACGGCTTCTCAAAAAAAATGTCAAAGAACGTCTTTTGGGTTCAAGGAAAATGATAAAAATAGAAGTTAGGATCTACACAAAGAAATAATACAAGATAGAACAATAAAGATGATTTTTTTGTTTCTCATATTTTGCCCTTTAAGATAATTGACTGCTTAAAGTACTAACAACAATGATGTATTGTGGGGTTTGTAATATATGTAATAATAAAATGTAAGAAATAATAGCACAAAGGATAGGGAAATTGAAAATTTACTGTCATACAGCTTTCATGCTAATATTATTTGCAGGTATACTGACAGATTAAAGATGTATATTCTAAATGCTTGAGCAACTGGTAAAAATACACACAACTAAAAGAAAGAGATATTATGAATAAGCCAACAGTGGAGATTGAAATGAACTTACTAAACATTCAGTCAATTCAGGAGAAGGCAGGACAAGTGGAATAAAGGTGCAATGAACAAAAGGAACAAACAAAAACAATAGCAATATAGTAGATTTCAATTCAACCTTATCTACTATCATCTTACATGAAATAATCAAAAAATTCAAGTGAAAATCTAAGATTGTCAAAAAACCATTAATAAATGCATTAAAATCATAATATATACCATACATTATCATAAAATATATCTAGAGATAAATTTCACAAAATACGTGAAAACTAAAAAACAAATTGCTGAGAGAAATTAAGGAGGATTGAGATACGTCAGAACTGAAGACTCAGTGCTGTGAACATGTAAATTTTCTAAAAAGTGATCTACAAGTATAACATGATCACAAACAAAATCTCACCTGACTTTTTGTTGACATGGACAAGCTGATTTCAAAGCATATGTAGAAACACAACGGACATAGACTATCCAAAACCATTTGAAAAAGCAGAGTTGATTTATATTAGCTGGTTTCAAGCAAATTATAAAGTTACCATAATCAAAGAGTGTGGAATTGGTGTAAGGACAGACATATAGAACAATGGAACAGAATAGAGAATAGGAAAGAAGGTCTACAAATATAAGTTTGATTTTCTACAAAAATGGAAAGTTCATTCCATGGGGAAAGGATTGTCTGTCTTCTCAGCAAACTGCTGGATCAACTGGATGTTTTATACTGGGGGGAGAAACACACAACCATCCTCAACCTTGATCTCACACCTCTAGTAATAATAGATGACTAAAACTAAAACTTTTAGAAGAAAACATGGAGAAAAAATTTGTCACTTTGATTTAGGGAAAAAAAAGCATAGAAAGTATGAATTGCTAAAATAAAAAAATGATAGACTTCATCAACACAAAAAATGTAGATGCTCCCATGCTGCTTCGGTGTCTGGCTGTGTTCACTCCTGTGCACACCAGTGAGCTGCAGAAGGTTGGTCGTACCTGAAGGCTCTGCATGAAGACATTCTGGGTATCACCGGGTCTTCTTGGAGTATGTGGTTTGGGACACAGAGATCTCCGTGGAGCACACCCAGTCCAAGACAGTCTCGGCACAGCGGGAGCACAGCAGTGCGCACTCAGATGCTGGAGTGTCCCAGGAAAGGTCCTTATCCCGGGCACTGCTTGTTTTACTAAGAAGAGCTTTGTACCTCAGCGGGGGAGGGTGTGCTCAACAGTGCAGACCCCTAGCTGTGAGTTCTGTGCTTACACTTGTAGAAAGACAGTTTTCCTTCTAAACTGTGACCTTAGGCCTTGAGGACTTTTGCATATCTAGGAGGTTTATTCTATTGGATGGGTCCCCTTCAGTTCAGAGCCACAAGCGTTGTAACTTGACCTACAGCAGCATTCTCTGTGCTGTTGATATTGGTTCTTTGGCATATAAGCGGGAGTGGATTTCCTCCTCTAGGGTTTATCACAGAAGGACCAGCCCCACCTATGGTCTATTCCTGTCCATAGCCGGGCTGCTGGCCAGAAGGGGCATAACCAGTGCCAGCGCTCAGGCCATTCCCAGGTCGTATTGATCAAGCCGTTCTTGGGCCAGCCAATTAATTTAGGATGTTTACACTTCTAATAAAGTTGATAGGTGTGGAACTGAGGTTTCCAGTAAAAGTTCAACCACCAAAAGGAAAACAGGCTTTTCAATGTGTTCTTATAGAAGCTGGGAGGTTGACACATGGGCACCTTGGATGGGATCGGCCTAAGTCACCTGAGGCCACCCACAATGGAGAGGAGGCAGTCTCCCAGGCCATGCTGCTGCCCCTAAGATGTGAGCCGCTGCCACATTACAAGGCTAGTGAAGCCCATGGAAAGCCAAACTAACTCTGAAGAGTGAAAGCCAAGCCCAAAGGCTGTACTTCGAGATCTCTGCACATTCGAAATCCTTAAAATGTGTTGATAGGAGCAGGATAATTTTTTAAGGTAATAAAGGTTCTATCTGGTATGTAGAAAAGTCTTTTAAATTAAAAATGTGTGCTCTTCAAAAGAAGCATTTAAAGAAAATGAAAAGACAAGCTGCAATTTATTTGCAAAGCATAGACCTAATAAATTACTTGCATCTAAATATATATAAAGAGCATTAGTAAGTAAACAACAAAATAAATAGGAGAAGATTTGAATTAAAAATTCACCAAAGAAAATATATAATGACACATAAGTAGTCAGAAGATATTTAACATCATTAATCATCAGGGAAATGTGAATGAGATAGTACCACGTACCCACTAGAATGGTTAACATAATAATAGATGTTGACAAAGATGTGGGCTTACTGTAATTCTTATACATTGTAGTACAAATGCAAAATGGAACAGAATCTTTAGAAGTCAGGCTGGCAATTTCTTAAAAAGTCAAACATGCATCTATCCATTCCACTGCAGGATATTTACCAAAAGAAAAGAATGCACATGTCCACATAAAGATTTGTATGTGAATAATTGTAGCCCCTTTATGCATCATAGCCCCAAACTGGCAAAAGTGCCCATCAACTGGCAAATACACAAAACGTGGTATATCCATACAATGGAATACTGCTCAGTAATGAAACGTATAAACAACTGACATGCACAACATCATGGATGAATCTTAAAGACATTGTCCTGGATTTAAAAAAAATCAGATACAAAAGACTGAATACTGTGTGATTTCATTTATATAAAATTTTAGAAGAGGCAAAACCATAATGGCAGAGGGCAGATTGGGTGGCAAAGGCTATGGCTTGTGGAAGTCATTGACTGAAAAGAAACAAGCAAATATTTTGGGATTAGTGGAAATGTTCACATTGTGATTGTGGAGGTGGTTAAAAACCTATATACATATGTCAAAACTCATCAGGTTGTATACTTAAAATTACTGCATTTTACTACATCTACATTATATCAATAAAGCTGACTTTAAAAAATACATACCTAAAGTGGCTTCCAACATGAGTCCGGACTTGTGGGTGTATAAAAGGCAGTCTGGGGAAACCTGCTGCATTTCCCCAACATTTTATGTCCAGAGAAACAGCTCCCATTAAGGAGCAGATAAGAGGAAGTTTCAGCTTCTCTTTTATTTTGTTAGTAACTAGCTGGGGGACTTTGAAGTCAGGTTTTTTTCCCCTCTGTGTCTCAAAGGCCCCACTTGAAAGATGAAGCGGTTAGACCCTCAGAGGCTGCTGACCCTGCCCTTCCTGGAAAACACATGTCACCCGCCCTCCCCCTCCAGCTTCCTTCTTTCTTCTCTCCTGGCAATCTCCGCTGCCTGGGCTCCGTGTGCTAATGTTGACCACCCCACCCAGGAATGGTCTGATACTATTTAAAGCTGGTGCTTCCATTTCCTGGGACCCCTGCCCCCTGGGAACCGTGCACTCATTCTGCCTCTTTAGTCATATAAGCAGTGCTGCATGCCAAGGACAGGAACACTACATCATCCTCCTGCTAACTCTACCTCATGCAAATAGGGGTCAACTCACTGCAAGAAGCCAAGAGCCCTTGTAACAGGGAACTCGCACATAATTGGAAATATCTTTAACACCCTATTGATGGCTTTTCCTCCTATTGCTCTGTGACAAAATGAAACAGTAAAAAATATCGATTTTTCTCTGGCAGGGAAAGGGGAAAGAAGGCTGAGTCTTAAAATGAAATTATGGTTATTGTTCTCCTGGTAGCATTTCTTCTGTGCCACCATGACAGATGGCTCTTTAAGTGACAACAGATTTGTATTTCATTAGGACACTTTGGTCGAAAGATTGATGACACTTCTTGGAACCTCACAGCTCGTCCATGGGGGCAGATGAACAGGGCTAGATGCTTGCAAAGATCCAGCTAAAATTAGGCAGCTGCCGACAGACGCCGGATTCGCAATCAAGCGCATCGATTTCCAAAGTGATGCCAAAACCCAGTAAGTTTTATTGGCCTGCTTGTTCCGTGTTCGTGGAGAAGGGCCTCGCTAATGAAGTGATTCTTCCTCTGAGGGAATGGAGCTCTTTAAAGGCAGAATTAACTTTTGGCATAGATGGGGAGTCAGAGGCATCCTGGACTCTTTGTACATCCTTAACTGGTAGCTCCGTTGACAGGCCTGCGTCATCACCGTGATTTTCAGCTGCCCTTTGTGAAGCATCCACTGCTCTCCAGATACCGGCGAGCACCCCGGTCACTGGGCACAAGCGCAGGCTCGTGAGAGGCGATTCTAGATCAGATAGATGAGAGTGGGTTAGACGGTGTGAGCCAGCAGGCTGAGTGTGGGCCGTTACCAACCAGTGGAAGCCTGGGGGTTTCGAGCAGGGATTCGGGACCCCAAGTGCTTGAGTTTGAATGCTGGCAAATCCATTTACAGCTGGGGGATGGGGCAAGGTGTTTTATCGCGCTGTGCCTCAGCTTTGCCGTCTGTAAAATGAGGATGACCATTCACCATTAGCGAATACAGGCATTTGAAATGGTAGCAGTCCTCACTTAATGTTAGCTGCTGTGTGTCATCAGTTAGTTCTGGGCTCAAATTGAGACACTGCCACTTCCTGGCTGTGCATTCTTGGGTAAGTGACTCAAACCCCTTTGCTGCCGGGAGAGGGTGACATCTTGCATGTGTGAAATGCCCCTCCTGGGGCTCACTCCAGTTACAGAGCCGGCAACCAGTCATGAAGGTCCACCCTGAGAGAAGAGCCCACCAGCCTTCCAGGGCCGGAGAAGTGGGCACAGACAGGCATTTATTTGCAAGAGAGATGGTTGGTTGTCGCAGAAAGGGTGTGGGAGAAGGAAAAAAAGCATCACAGCCTTTCCATCCAACTTTGGAAACATCATTGATTTGAGACAGGCGTCACTCCAGGGCTGCAGACACATTGATGGATTGGGCCTTTTCATGTGGTCTGTGCTGCATATGTAGTTGTTTCTAAAGCTGCCCTCCTGGCAGGCCTGAGTTTGAAAAGCTGGTAAGGAAGAGGCGCAGCGATGAAGCTGCAACATGAAGACGTCAGGTCACACCCCAGGAAGGACATCCTTTCCACGGCAATTCGTCAGTTACTAGAGTATTTAAGGTTTGCACAAATCTAGAAATAGTTCTTGTTCTATTAATAACTAGCATTTACTGAATGCATGTGATAGGCTAGGCCTGGTCCTAAGCACTTTCACATGTGGGCTCCTGTAAGCGGCATAACAGCCTTATGAGATAAAGGCTATTATTCTCATTTGTATTTTACAGATGAGAAAACTGAGGCTCAGAGGAGGAGACGGAGTAACTGGCTCAAAGTCACAACTAATAACGGATGGAGTCAAGATTCAAACCCAGGCCTCGTTCCAGAGTCTGTTCTCCAAACCATCTTGGTGCATTCCCTCTCCTGCTCATTCATTCATTCATTCATTCATTCATGCTTCAAGCATTACAGAATCCTGCCTGGTGCCAGGCCTTATACCAGATGCTCGGTTCATAGGGAGGACAGAGGCCCAGGCCCTGCCATGGGCTGCTGGGTAAGGATGTAGCCTGGGCTGGGCAGTTGCACTCACTATTTGACACCTGCCTGGTGCTTACTCTCCTCCTTTCTCTCCCTTTGGCCTGTTTTCCTGAACTGGCTCAGAAAGCTCCCTGTCCCACTCCCTTCCAAAGTTACAAAATAAACCCTGCTGCATACATGGGAGGCTCTTAACCAGGCCTGCAGAGGCTGGGGTACAGTGCACATCCCTGCTACAGTCACATCTTCGAGGGGAAAGCCACATCCCCGTCTCACCTACATAGCAGGGAGATTTTCAGGATTCTCCCAAGGCATGTGAAACTGTGGAGGGCAGCATGAGCATCCAGTGCTCTGGAGCCTGCTGAGTACAGGCTTGGAATATTTTTCCTATTCTTCCCTGTTCTTAGGGCCACTCCCAATGGAGGCTGGGTCTATGGAGAATCCTTTAAGTGCTTCTGCTGTCTAGTTGGTCCCTGGGGGTCTGGGAAGTGCCTCCTGGCATGGTGGGGTGGCACCTCTCCAACCTGTCACACAGGAGGAGTGGCACCTCATCAGTGAGTTCTCTAAGTCAGGAACATCCCAGCTTGGCGTGCTCATGCTCTTCAAATACACTAGTAACAGCAACATTTGTCAGCCCTGCCCCACTGGTCAGGTGCCTGGAAGACTCCAGTGCTTGGATCTACTGTCTGAGTCTGACATAAGGCTGTGGTTCATCAGGCAGATCAGAATTTTCTTGTAGATGAGCAGGGAAGAAATTGGGAACAATGATTAAGACTGAGCATTCTATATCTTAATTATAGGTCCAAATCTTGAGACATACATTTCAGCCCTCTTTGTGCCTCATATGATAGGCTCAATAATGGCCTCCCAAACGGGGCCACGTCCTACTCTCTGGAACCTCTCCATATGTTATCTTGTGTGGCAAAAGGAGCTTTGCAGATGTGACTAAGTCAAGGCTCTTGAGATGTGACATTATCCTGGATTATCTGGGAAGGCCCAGTGTAATCACAGGGTACCTTATAAGAGGGAGGCGAGGCCAGGCACAGTGGCTTACGCCTGTAATCCCAGTACTATGGGAGGCTGAGGTGGGTGGATCACGAGGTCAGGAATTTGAGACCAGCCTGGCCAACATGGTGAAATCTCGTCTACTAAAAATACAAAAGTTAGATGGGCATGGTGGTGCATGCCTGTAGTCCCAGCTACTCTGAGGGCTGAGGCAGGAGAATTGCTTGAACCCAGGAGGCAGAGGTTGCAGTGAGCCAAGATTGTGCCATTGCACTCTAGCCTGGGCGACAGAGCAAGACTCCATCTCAAAAAGAAAAAAAAAGAGGGCAGCAAGAGGGCCAGAGAAGACAATGGAAGGAGAGGTAGAAAATGTCAACTTGAAACTTAAATAGCAAACAGAGAGAGAATCTCTAAAAGAAAATAACATGCACTCAGGAATAGGTGATTGCAATTGGAATATATTTGCCATAGTAAACTGTATATTTACTCAGGGAGGTAAAGGAAGACAAATGTTTTTAAAGAGAAAAGGAAAAATCTTACATAATTGTTTTGAGATAATTATCCTTGGATGCAAAGATCAGTAACATGGGTGATGCCAGTCTGAGGCTCCACAGGCAGTTGCTGGGCAGATGTCCTTGCACTATTTTTTATGTAAGGTTCGGATGGTCTTTGTATAGGTAGTAGTTTTCGCAGTCTTTTGTGATCATTTTCATTATCAGGCATTTATGCCTGAGAATCTTCTCCTCATATCTTTCCCCAGCTCTATTTGTCAGGCTTTCTTAACACAAGTGACTTCATTTTGGTTTTGACAACTTTCACATTTCTACCTTTTGATCAAGATCTTTCTTCAAAAGCATCACTAATCAATCATCCTGTAGTTAGTGTTTGATATCCCTCAGTGCAGCGACGGACGTGTCTCAGTTTCTGATCTGGTCCCATGTTAGATGTAGTGAGTGGTGACTAGGACTCAGTATCAAAACCCTTCAGGCCACATTTGAGCAACCAAGGAGGTTTAGAGGAATTTACTCTCAGACTAAGTCTACCTAAAGTTCTTTATTAAGTTCAATTTTGTCTGTGTTGTAGGCGTTTGCTCTCATCTCAAAGTGCTGGGCCAGCATTATTGTGTTAGGAGTCGTGCTTGTGCAAAAATTTAACAAGGGACAGATACAAGGTTTCAGAGGGGAAAATACAACGTGAAATTAGTAGTAATGACAGTTCCAGTTTGCATAATGGTTTTGAGCCATAAACTTAGATTTAAAGGCAACCAATTGAATAAAGCAAATGATGATTATTTTGTCAAGTGAAAAAGGTAGACATTTAAAGGAGTAAGAATTGCATAGTGATATGGAGTCTTGTTTTGACACCTTGGGAAGACCTGTCTACAGCATGAAAATGTCAACTTCCGATTTTCGTTTGTAATTTGAATGTCCTTGGATATGACATCAAGCACTTTGGTGAACATTCTCTGTGGCCCATACTTCAGGCATGAGACTTGTTCTTTTAAATCTCATCTAGTTTCAGCTTAGGGTTTTAGAACTACAGTAGTTTCCAGTTTTAGTAATTCCATGAAAAAATTTTGGATTGGAGGAATCTAGAATAATTCAGGATCAAGTCTAATCTGTGTAGATAAAAAGAATTTGAAGACAATGCACAGAGCTACAATCCAATTACAGGTGTACTGTAGCTTTTCATTATAAATATATCTTTTACTCTCCATATTGATCATGTATGAATCTCATATATAAAAATCTCTTGAGGCTAAAAGGTCAAATCAAGGCAGACTTTAAATATTTTCCTAAAGTCTTAAGGTTTTTGGATCTGCCAGGAAGTGACAATTTGTTTTTCACTCACTATAAGACTAGGAACCCTGGAAGCCAGGTATTCTATACACATTCTCAAATGTGATATTCCATTTGAATATAAAGAGCACAGTTTAATGCATTTTTATAATTTTTAAATTAAGGCCAAAGCCTTAAAATAATGAAACAAATGTTTCCAATTGCATCTTGTTATAAAAAGAGAGACTTTCATTAGACTTATGCAAAAAACATATTGCTATAAGAATACTCATCAATAGTTTCCAAATTTTGAAGAAATAAAGTAGATAGAACAAGCTAATGTTTCCATCTTTGTTCACAAAATGGTACTTTACCAAATTGTTGTAAGTTATAGTTTCAGAGAGAAAATTTTCATAAAAGTAGAAAATAAAACATTTAAGTAAACAACCAACAATATTTTAAATGAAAATCATTATAGTTATCAGTTGCTTAATCTCATGTAATTAACTTTTTTGTTCTGCTTGATCTTGATTACTCATTTCATGAACACATCAGTTTCTTCATTAGAGTTTTGAAAAAAATCTTATTTTATCCACTAATCTTAAAGTTTTTAAAAAACTATATTTAAGAGTACTTGTTAGAGTCTTTTCCATGAAAAGCAATTTTGGATAATAGCTGATTGCAAATACTTTTCAAGAAAAATTAAAACAATAGCTATGGATGACAAAAGCTTAGGATGCTCATAATTAAAATCTGATGAAAGCTCATTACAATCAGCAATTGACAAAGGAATGTAGTTACTTTTGTGGTATACAACATAATACACAGAAT
Source organism: Cacajao melanocephalus (assembly GCA_963573385.1). Lineage (NCBI taxonomy): Eukaryota > Metazoa > Chordata > Mammalia > Primates > Pitheciidae > Cacajao > Cacajao melanocephalus. The sequence continues at coordinate 57,174 of CAUYLG010041947.1, read as the reverse complement.
TATAACTAATGATATATTTTTAAGAGTTTTATACAATTTTGGAACATTCATATCAAGAACACATCCATAAATATTACCAAAAGAAGATCTAGCATCACCTATCATTTGACAAGTTTCCCATACAATTTACCAAATAATCCTAAAAATTCAATACCCCTACAAGATAAGAGAGACATTCTTTGAGGCACTTTAGGAGGCCAACGGGAAAATCCCAAAGTCAATCCTAGGTCAAAAAATCTTAATTTAGAATGTTGATCTTGGGGAAGCCTACCAAAGGTGCCAAAAGGATCAAAACACTTGATCAAAATAGGATCACAGGTCACTGTGAAATAATAATCATTCATTAAACCAGAGTGATAATAAAAATGCTTCAGAAGCAATACAGAAAGTTGCATAGACTTAAAAAACCTTAACACTTTCAAACCTCAGTTTCATATTGAGAAAACATAAATTCCTTTTATCTTCAGGACAAGTTATTTCAGAGTTTACAAAGACCTCTTCCAGTGTGATTGCTTCTTCTTATGAAAAGCCCACTTAAATATACTGGAAGATGAATCTGGTTTTTTTAAAAGTACTTGAATTTAATCAGACACATGAAGCATGTGTGTCCAAGGTTATGAGTGCACACAGTACTATAAAGGAATGTAAACAAGAAAACTACTAGCTGAAGTAGGGGAATACACAGCTCTTAGTAAAAGTAAGAACGTGAAGTTTCCTGGTTACATGGAAAATTCAGACATATTAAAAAAAATTCAAGAGTACAGAATCAAGTTATACTAGAGGAAAACATTGCTTTTCTAGGTCTTTCAAGACAAAACATCTCAGTGTCAAGTCATAACAGGAGAGTTAGAACCAGAGAAAAAAGCTACAGTAGCTGATTAAAAAGTTGGAGAGAGTTATCACCCTAAACCTTCTTAAGGGAGAACAAGCTGATGGCAATGATTCATGACCTACAAATCATGGGCTATGAGATAGAGCAAAAGTTGAACTTCTGAGATATGAATCTGAGTAGACTTAAAAGAAAAACTACCTCAATAAATGAAATTACTATATTGAAAGAAAAGACAGCATTTCTAACCTAAAACTAGAGAAATTATATGGAAACTGTAAAATAGAAGAAAGCCACAGTTTGGAAGTTGACTATTAAAGGAATATATTTCAGAATTAAAATTATAAAATCTCTTGCAATTTTGGTTAAAAGCAGACAAACATTTCAAGAAAACCCTGTTGTTCTAATACAGGGAGTCAAATTTTTAGTTTTGTATTGCCATATTTTTAATATCCAAGCTCAATCTTTAGAATGACTCATAAATAATTTCCTTCTAATTATTGCCAACCTGAATATACACTAAATTCCCTTTGTAAATTCATCCTTTGTGAACCTTATTATAACTTACTCAGACAATTGATGACATGTTTAAAATTTCTGCTTTGTCCTATACTTCCTCTTTTTAAAACAGGTCATTTGATGGCCGCATAATATTCCATGGTGTATATATGCAAATCACACTGCCACGTGTGTACCTATGCAACAATCTTGCACGTTCTTCACATGTACCCCAAAACCTAAAATACAATAAAATTTTTTTTTTAAAAAAAAAGGTCATTTTACTTTAGGAAAATAATTTACTACATAATGTTTTTTCTCTTACAAAATTATTCTCTTTTCTTTTTGATCCTCATGACCAAAAATACATCTTTATATGCATAACTTTCTTCACCTCTTCCTCCTACTTACTGGTTCCTTTCTATTCTTGTTTCTATTTAATTCCTGAAATCCATATTTTGAAACAAACTAAATAACCTTTGAATTAGACAAAATTATTTTTTAAATAAAAAACACATTTAATGCATTTTTATAAATTTTTAATTAAAAACATCTTTTGATACATTTCATATACAGAATTACATACATGAATTAGAAATTTAACTCCTAGAAACCTTAATTTTCAGTGAAAATCTACAAAGCAGAAAATTTTGAGTTGTCTCTCACAATAACCACTTTATACTTCTTCAAGAAATGTTTTTCTGTAACATAATTGTAATGCACATTAATAGACCCAAATGTATTTACTTTGTTATAAGATTTGTGAAGCCAAAACAAAGACAAAGATATGTTTATGCTCAGCATTTTATTTCAGTTCTTTTCTTATTTGGAAGTGATCCAGACACTTAATGAATATTTATTCTTTAATTTAAAATAACTTAACTTAAAGGTTTTTAATTACACAAAAATTTTATTTATAAACATTTATTTCATTTAATTTTAATAACTTATTTTTAACAGTTACACTTGGATTACTTATTCAAACTAAGTTATTAGACAAAGACAGTCATTATTTCAAGTTATTTCCCTGGTAACCATTTTTATATCCTGTGAATAACAGGTGTTACCTAAGTAAGACTCTTGAAGTTAAATACATGAAAATATCTTGCTAATAGTTTAGAAGGTACAGCTGTTTTCATTAAACCACTAATATCACATTAGTGTTACTCTTCAAAGAATTGCACAAAAAAAGATTATTCTATTTTAGGCTGGGTTTGTAGTTTTACAAACTTTGTGTCAAATCCTGAAAACTTAAAGCCTTGGAAACACTTAGAGACAAAGATAAAACTGTTTGACCAGTAAATCCAGGTGCAAATGTATGCTCATGATTTTTAAGACATTTTAATTTTTATTTTACCAACAATTTTAAAATTAACTTTAAAAATTACTTAAATCAAGTGCACTGAAAGAAATTTCCATTAATTAGTATATAGTTGACATGAGCATTTATCCAAGTCAATCTTAATAGAATTTCTCAGGGGGTTTCTGATGGGCTACACCAGATTTCCTCAACATGTTATCATATTTTGGCTCTAGAATCTGACTTAGGCAGTTATACTGCCATCAAAAACCACTTATCCATCCTGGCAGGGAACGGGCTCTCTCTCACCTCTGCCCCATGTACGTGCTATGGCTACACCTGGAGTAACACCCCGTCCCCTCCCTCATCTCACAGTCACTTGTCCTTCAGGCCCCTGTTTGGACCCTATCTCTGCTAGGAAGCCATCTGGTTCCTCCAAGACAGGTCCAGTGCCTTTTCTCTGTGCTCCAACAAATGCTCAGGTTTTGTCCTCTCATAGCTTTCCCTGGCTACAAAATATGCCAATTTAAAATGATTCATCAATTAAAAATGGTGCCAGGACTTTCACGGTGTGAATGAAGCAACGTGCTGACTGTTCAAAGTACCCGTTCTAGTCTGTTGTAATCACCTACTCTAAGGCCTGCTTTCCTTCTAAATTTTATTCTTTATTCTTAGTAGCTGGAGGAACAAGGTTCGGGGTAATCTGCCTCCCTGGGATACAGCACTGAGCCCAGTACAGAGCGGGAGCATCATTGTTGAATAAAGGAAGCTTGGTCTGAATCATTTTCTGGGACCCCTCACTCTATTGGAACAACATACATGTAAGCAATGTAGGAGATGATCTGAACCACTTCCTGGGACCCCTCACTCTATTGGTACATTCCAGCTGTAAGCCGTGTAGGAGATTATCTAAGAGAAATGGAGACCCAGAAAGGCAAAGCGACTCAAGATCGGGCAGCAAAGTATTGGTCCAGTCTGAACTGGAACTCAGGGGACCTAGATTGAATAGTGGTTCCCCAAAAGAGAATCTCAATATGCAATCTTATTTGGAAGAAGGGTCTTTGCCCTTTTAATTGAAAAGCAGATTTCAAGGTGAGATTTTCCTGGCTTAGAGGGGCCCCTAAATCAAATGATAAGTGTGCATAGGAGAGACAGAAAAGAAGACACACACAGAGAAGACAGTGCCGTGAGGGTGGGGCAGAGACTGGAAGGATGCATCTTGAAGCCAAGGAACCCCAAGGATTGCAGGCAGCCCCCGGAAGGTGGGCGAGGCCTCAGGGCCACAGGGGGAAACAAACCTGCCAACACATCGATTTCAGACGTCAGCCTCCAGAACTGTGAGAGAATGCATGCCTGCTGTTTGCAGCCCCCAGCTTGTGTTCATTTGCTATAGCAGCCCTAGGAAATGAAGGCAAACTTCGATCAGCTCCTGGGAGCATCCATCCCTGCAGTGCCGCGTTCCAGCCTCAGGCAGCAGCAGATTTGTCAGATCGGGAGGACAATTTATTTTCCTCTAAAAAATAGTGACTACAGGAGATACCCAAATGTTTGTAAATGTGTTAAAACCACGTTATCAGCACATCAAGTGCAGACCTGTAAACGAGACGACCCCAGCCTGCCAGGCAGTGACAAGGCTGTTCTGCAAATGTGTCCATGATGGAGCAGGTTCAATAGGTCCCGCTCAACCAGGTGGGAGATCCTCTGCGGGAGGGCAGGTGGATCCCAGAAAGTGAGTTTCAGATGCCCTGACTATTCCATCTTACCAGTCATCAGGGCAGAAGACGAAATCTACATTGTCTCATACACACATCAAACCAGCATCTTTCACCGAAAATCTCAAACTACTTTTACTCTAAGGGGAGAAACTGGCAACTTCTCATGTGGAATATGACATGTCCTGACGTAGAAGAAAAAAATGTTATAAAATGCAAAAGGGAAGGTAAATACAGTTTGTGTGATACAGGATAAGAAAGTTATCAATTCATTTTATTTAATCCACACACAAACTGTGTGGAGCAGGGATTATAATTCCCAAAGCTCTGTGCCTATTCATAGCTCTGTGACTGCTCCAAAATATATCTGTTGCAGGGCTGGGCACAGTGGTTCACGTCTGTAATCCTAGCACTTTGGGAGGCAGAGGCGGGCGGATCACGAGGTCAAGAGATTGAAACCATCCTGATCAACATGATGAAACCCTGTCTCTACTACAAATACAAAATGTTAGCTGAGCTGTCGTGGTGCATGCCTGTGGTCTCAGATACTCGGGAGGCTGGGGCAGGAGAACTGCTTGAACCCAATGGGCAGAGGTGGCAGTGAGCCGAGATTGTGCCATTACACTCCAGTCTGGGCGACAGAGTGAGACTCCGCCTCAAAAAAATAAAAAATAAAAAATAAAAATATTTGCTGCAGAATGAACTCCCATTTTACAGATGAGGAAAGCAACGTTTAGAGCATTTAGATGACTCTACCCCGGTCTATTGTCAAAGCACCTCTGACTTCTAGGTAAGACAGCCAGAGCCTAATCCCATCTCTGCCACTTAACGGGGAGGGTGGTTCTGGGCAAGTCGGCTTGTTGTGCTGAGTATCAGTTTTCCCATCTGTACATGGGAACAATAGCATCTGCCTACAGGGTTGTTTTAGGATTAAATGCAGTGACTTGTGTTAGAGCCTCCAACACTGTCCTGTCACAGAGAAGGGTCTCAGTGGGTGGTGGAGAGATTGTTAGTCCTTGGTACAACCATAATCTGAACCCAGGCTGGTCTGAGACAGTGTTGGGCCTGCTTAGCACAGATGAGGCACATGTGCCTAAAGCCCTGCATACATGGGTCCTGCCTATCTGGCTGGCTCCCAACAGCTTGCTCTTCTCCGCTTGCGTTTTCCATTGTTGCTTCTCTGTTTGGGCTTCTGATGCCCTTAAATCAACAAGAAGAAAGAGAGGTTACTCTGCCGAATACAGTGATTGAGCCAAATTACCAAGGGGAAATTGGTTGGTTGCTATACAATTCAGGGGAAAGAAGGCTGTGCCTGAAACTTAGGGCATTCTCTGGAGGTACTTCTAAGTTACTCTGTATCCCATAGTAAAGGTTCCTGAAAAACATAGCACCCAAGAAAGGCAGAACCATTGAGGACGCAGACTCTTCTTTTTCTTTTTCTTTTTTTTTTTTTTTTTTTTTTTTGAGACAGTCTCACGCTGTCACCCAGGCTGGAGTGCGGTGGTATGGTCTCGGCTCACTGCAACCTTCCCCTTCCAGGTTCAAGCCATTCTCCTGCCTCAGCCTCCTGAGTAGCTGTGACTACAGGCATAGTCCATGACACCAGGCTAACTTTTGTATTTTTAGTAGTTGGCCAGGCTGGTTTCAAACTCCTGGCTTCAAGTGATCTGCCCATCTTGGCCTCCCAAAGTGCTGGGATTACATGCACAAGCAACCAAGCCTGGCAAGGACAGAAACTCTTAAGGAATGACCACTTGGTTTACTCTGTCAGATAAAGAACTCACCCAACTGAGGCTCTAGTTGAGGGCAAAGAAAATATGGAAAGAGTAGTGAAAGAAGGAAGTCATAAATACCAATTAAGTGCTTGTGACCAGTTACTACAAAGAGGACTGTTGTAGCTTTGCATATTTTCTCTTTGCACATGTTATGTGTATACATATGTATCAATTAACTGTATCCTTTCTCTCTGTTTTATATTCAAGTTGTTAGAGGATAACCTCCATTCAGCCTTTAGGTGCTGTGGCAGAATCTAAGGAGTAATACATATAGTCAGCAATTGAAACAATCGTGGTCAGGACTCTTTGTCTCTTCATTTTGGTGACAGTGAGAATTTTTCCACTTGTGCAAAAGGTAGCTGCATTGTCTTAGTTGGAAACAGGAGTTGTTTCATTTTTGTGTGGAAGGTGAAGTATGTGTAGAGGGTGCTTTTGGCAGTCAGGTAGCCAAAGGGATGTGCTGTGCCAGGGATCGAAATATTGTCTCTCAGCTCCAAATTCTCCCTTTCTGCTTTGTGTATCAATACTGGAGCTGGACCCTGTACACGTTTCTCCTTCAGCACAGTATTATTCTTTCTCAACATATGGCACTTGGGGCAGGGGGAATGCTATGCTGTAGCAAAGGAAGGGGATCCTCCTCCTGGTCATGTTGTGTTTCTCCACCTTCTAAGAGGCTGTCAGCAGTGAGATGTGAGATGAACAGTGGTGTCCACCCAATATTTCTGCCACCCCAGTGGACCACTTCCTATAAGCCACCTCTGGTGTCCCACACCCTCTAGCAAGTGTCTCATCCAACCGTCTGGCTGGTTCCACAGACCATCTCTGATCTGCACCTTCTGTCAAGTTCTGATGCCACTGGCATGCTACATGTCCCTGTGTAGCCACAGCCTCTCCAGGGAGACCCAAAGCTCAGCCTTGGTGGTGGTGATGGGGGCCTCCTCTGAGTTCTTAGCTCCTTCTTTCCTTGTTCTCTCTCCCTCAGCACTAGAGGTAGTAGCTGTTTTGTGCATTTGCTATTCCTGTATTCCAGAGGGTCCTCTTTGACTCCTGTTGATCATGAACCATCTTTCACAAGTTAATCATTCTTGACACTAAATTTTCCCCTGTTCCAGTTACCGGTGGGGTTTCTGTCTTCTGATGGGACCTGGACTTATTCGTAGAGTGATTCAGGCAAGCCATCGGGGAATGACAGTGGCAGGATAGACTTTGATCTTGGACAGACTGAGGCCATTTATTCAGTCAACACAGTTTATGGGGGCATCTCCTTGGTGCCCCCACTGTTCTGAGATTTGGGACCCAGCGGTAAACCCAGACAATCCCTGCTGCCACAGAGCTCACAGTACAGCAGAATGTAGGAGAGCCTGCTGTTCTGTTGATTATCCGTGTGGCCTTGAGGTGACACTTCATCTCTGGAGAGCTTGAGTGTCCTCATCTAAAAAATGTGAACAACAAGAGTAATAGAGTTGTTGTGAGAAATTAAATGGGAAGAAAAGCCTACCCAGATGCTCTTCAATTTACAATGAGATTACATCCCAATAAACCCACTGTAAATTGAAAATATCCTAAGTTGAAAATGCATTTAATTCACCTAACCTACCGGACATCATAGCTTAGCCTCACCTGCTTTAAACGTGCCCAGAATGCTTCTATTAGCTTACAGTTGGACAAAATCATCTAACACAAAGTCTATTTTATTATAATAAAGTGTTGAATATCTTACATAATTTATTGAATACTGTGCTGAAAGTAAACAACAAAATAGTTATATGGGTACTTGAAGTATGAGTTTTACTGAATGCATATCATTGTGTCATCATGAAATCACAAACCATAAGTGGAACCATTGTAAGTCAGGAACCATCTGTAAATGGACAGGAAACTGGTCCAGAGTAGTTAATTTGTGGTTAGTAAATTTGTGGCAGTTAGTAAATTTGTGGCAGACTTCCTTTTTATGATTCAAATATTCTAACACCCAGCCAAGCGTCCTTTCCACGCTGGTGTCTGAAGGTATGGACTCTGACTGAGCCCCCACAGACTGTCCCGGCTCTGGTGGAAGAGGAGGGCTGCAGCGGACTGACTGCACCTGAGTCAGGCTGAGCTGTCTCCTGAGTATGACCAAAGTGGGGAGCTGTTGATGCTGCTGCCACTGGGAGCCATTAAACAGGTGCCAGTTAGACCATGGGGGCCCTTTCTCTTCCAGCTGCCTGGCTTGCTGGCTATGCAGCATTTCATCTTAGAGATGCTGAGAGCATCCCCACTCGGGAGAGCTCAGCTGGGCTGGATCCTTGGAAGCCGGCTGTGGTACAGCCTCTCCCCCTCCATTTTTCCCAAAGTCTTTTCTTCCCACCCCTTCTCCTTCTATGTCCATCATTTTCTCTTGCCTCTCTCGCTGCCATTCCTGGCTCCTTTCTCTCCTTCCTTGTTTCCATCTTCTCTGCCTCCTTCTCTCCTCCCTTTTTCCCTCTTCCCCTTTACCTGTCCCTTCCCCCTTCTTCCCCTTCTTCTCTCACTCCTTTTCCATCACTTCTTCTCCTCCTCCTCCCACCCCACCTTCTTTTCTATTCTCTACTTCTCCTCCTTTGTCTTTCCCTTCTTCCCTTTCTCCCACCTCCATCTTCTTTCCTTTCGTCTATCTTTCCTCTCTTTCCAATTTCTGTTCCCTCCATGGAGTCCCTCTGGCCACTCTGGAGAGAGACGACCCTTCTTTCCAGCCTGCAGACCTCTCAGGCTGCACTGAAGTCTTCTTGCTAAAACCTTCTGCTGCCACTGGGCTTGCGGCCAGAAAAAAAAATGACACTCCGTCTCTCCCTTCTAATTAGCTACTGCCTTCGGCGGTTTGGATGGGGTCTGTGCAACTCACTTTGTTTCTGAACAAAACGACTCAACCTAAGGGCATCCATCAGTCCAGGAAGGCAGAGTCTATCTCAGCAGCACACTCAGCTCTGTAACCTGGCATCTGCTGCTTCCTGGAGAAGGACCTTCAGCCTCGGGCTTCTCCTGCAGAGGGCCAATGTGTCCTCAAGTTACAGAGCAGTTGACAGAGGGGGAATGCTGAGGCTCTTACAGCTGGCCCCAGCCTACCTGCCCTGGCCTGGACACAGTGCTGTGGTTATGCAGAGTGGGCACAGGCTTTGGTCTGCAGATCTGGGTTCAAATTATGCCTTTATTCCATCCTTCACCAACATCTTTGAGCCTCACTTTCCTTCTCTGTAAAATGGCAAAAATATTACCTGGCTTCGGGGGCAATTACAAGGATAAAAAGGGATGATACATGAAAAGCACCTTGTGCCATCCACGGCAACTGATACGAGCTCAACAAATGGTGCTTTCTTATTCTTCCTCCCGGTCACCTAAACTTTCAATGCAAACTCTATTCAAACCAAAGGAATGTGCTCACCGTGCATGTATTTTCTGGCTGAAATGTCTTGATCCTTCTCAGAACTCTTAGTCATGCTTCAAAACCTACCCTCAAATGTCACAGCTCCCATAAAGCATTCTCTGACCACTTAAACCCTTCCGTTCTTTGGTGGAATTAGTGTCTCCCTCATACTGCTGCCATCTTAGTCAAGGTTCTTTGGTGTTGAGAGCCAGCTCCAATGCATAGGTATTTAATAATGTGTGCTGATACTTCTGATGGAAACAGAACACAAGTGGACCTCAAGGGTACCAAGCCAAAGTGGGAAGCCAAAGGAATCAAGACAGTGTCTCTCTCCTTCTTCCTCTCTCCCTTGGGGGCATATAGGGTCTTGTTTCTGCTTCTCATGATAGATTTTCTATGTCATTGAGCATATGGTTGAAAATGGTGGCCGCGGTCCCACTACACATGCCCTTTTGGTATGGCTAAAATGAAATGCGGCTGTAAAGATGCCCAGGGGTCCATTCCTGGGCCACTCAGTATGGCCACAGAAGGAGCACCTCATAACCAGTAGGAAATGGCACACCTTCAACAAAGGGCGAGCAGGAGCAATGCTCAGAGAAGGGGCGGGCACATGCTCCGTCACGCCCGCCAGACTTCCCAGGGGGCTCTGAGCACACTGCTCTCACAGCCTCAGCATGTAGCATGAGGCTCAGGTTCACTGTCTGTCTATCTGCCTTTTTTGCCAGAGAGTGAGCTCATCTTTAATGCTCCAGTTTGTTTCACAAGCTGGGACAGAGCAGATGTCAGTGTTGCATGAAATGACTGCAGGAAAGGAGTGATGATTAAAAAGCAAGAGTTGTTGTTCTCCATGATGCTGCCCTCTCTATTAGAATATGCTACAAGCTCCTTCTTTCTACATTTCCATTATCTGAAGATAATTATCACTTGTTTCATCTAAGTCTATATCCACTCACCCCACCATCCATCCATCCCCTACTTATTCATCCATTCATCCATTCCTTTTTCATTTTTCTTCTCATATATTTCCATAATTTTTCTCTCCTCCAATCCTCTTACCATTTATTCACTCATTTGCCCACTCACCCATCCATCCATGCCACCCATCCCATCTATTCATTCATCTATTATACCCATCCATCCATTTATCCATTGCATCCATCCATCTATCTCACCCATCCCATCTATTCCTTCATCCTTACATCCATCCATCCATCCATTGCATCCATCCATCCACCCACCCATCCATCATTTTTCCTTGGCTTTTGTCCCATCTATGTATGCCTGAAAAAATCCAACGCGTCCTCAGCTTCTCTGGAGAGTATTTCATGTGTTTCCTGACAGGACTGGTTAACTTTCCAATGAGCTATCCAGTAGAATCCACCATTTACTTCTGGTTTTCCTGCCCACCGGTACTGAAACATACACACATGGACACACAACCCTCTGCCAGGGATCACTGCTTCTACTGGGTGCTGAAAGTTTGTCCAACTCCTGCTGGACACCACAGCAGCCTCTTTGTCCCCTACCCCTTCACTGAAGCCCCTCAGGAGCCAACACTTCATAGCATTTCATGGCAATGTGGGGTCCCAAAGCAGTTATAATTTGTGGTTGTAGTTATTTTGTGGAAATTACTTTGTAAGTGACAGATATCGGGACAAAAGGCAGGGATGGGGTGGAATGAGGAACAGAGACATCTTGAGGGTCTGGGGTATAGTAGGTACAAAATAAACATCCGATGCATGAAGTCATGAATGAGTGGGGAGCTTAGGTCTTGTTATACACCAGAAATAGATGGACCTCTACCTCAGGCTAAATTCATCCACACTGGCATCTCCTGGAGGGCATTGTTCTGCCCTTGCTTTCTTCCCACCTGCAGAGAAACGGGGAGGGGTGGGTGTCTATTTTTATACCTCAGAAGCCACAGGGGAGCAGAAGAGCAGCTTGCCAGCAGCCAGCACCTAGACAGTCAGGCAGCTGATTGGGACAGAGGGGATAATGGAGACTGCCACCTCAGTCTCTGACACTCCCAGAAAATGCCTGTTAGCAGAATCGTGAATGGCATCCTCAGCTACCATCACTCAATCCAGAGATTGAATTCGCAGAGGACACAGCACAGTAGGAGCCACCATCAGTCCCATATGCACATATACTAATTCAAACATAAATATTCAATATTGGTGGTAGTCCAGCTACAGAAATCCCTATAATTAGTTGATTCCTCACTTAGGAGACAAAGCCTCAAATTGCCAGAGATGTTCTTTCCCAGTCTCCTTTACTGCTTGGGTGAAGTCACATGACGAAGCTTCTCCAATCAGATCCCCCTATCTCCCAGTCTAGACTTTAGGCCAGAAGCCCAATAGGAAGTGATTCTCCTTGCTGAGCCTATTCTGGCAATGGAGGTGATGATGGCAGCGGAGGCTGGCACATGTCCAACCACAATCCATGGGAAATGAGATGGCAGGGGTCCGCCTGCAGCCTGCAGGGTCATTGGTGGTAGTGAAGGTAGTGCAAGCTGTAGGGGACAGAACTTGGTGGAGGAGGTCGAGATCCTGTTGCCCGTGGGTTGATTTAGGGCATCTGTTCTGATGCCACAACCCCTGAGCCTGGCTCTCTAGCTCTCTCAGTGATTCTGTAAATAACTCCCTACTGATTTAATAAAGCCTTCTGCTTTTATCATACAGAGCTATTTTCCACTGCTTTCAATAGCCACCCTGACTGGTACGCCACTTCTCTGCTATTCAAACACTCCCTACCTTTAAGGATCAAGATAAATGATGCCCCCTTGTATTAGTCTATTTTTGCACTGCCAATAAAGACATACCCGAGACTGGGTAAATTATAAAGACAAAGAGGTTTAATGGACTCAAAATTACATGAGGCTAGGAAGGTCTCACAATCCTGGTGGAAGGCAAGAGGTATGTCTTATATGGCAGCAGGCAAGAAAGAGAACGAGAGCCAAGTGAAAGGGTTTTCCCCTCATCAAATCATCAGATCTAGTGAGACTTACTACCATGAGAACAATATGGAGGAAATTATCCCCATGATTCATTTATCTCCCATTGTGTCCCTCCCACAACACGTGGGAATTATGGGAGCTAAAATTCAAAATGACATTTGGGTGGGGACACAGACAGACCATATTATCCCTCCTGGGAGTCTTCTCTGATTCCCACAGCTAGAGGTGATGGTGCACTTCACGCAGTTTGCCCGTGGCTCCGTCTGTGGCACTGGAGCTCCTGAGGGCAGCAGCATAGCACAGTCGTCTCCTACAGCCCAGGCAGCACCACAGTCAAGAGCACTGCTTCAGGTGTGGAGTGTCAAAGGCATCACAGACTGTACATGAGCAAGTCCAAACTCATGAGCTCCATGCTTCCCAGAAATGGGCCCTCTCTGGGTCCCTTCTTCCCATGTCTGGTGCCACCATCCATCCAGTTGCCCCAGCCAGGAGCCTTCTTTCCATCTCTCAGCTGGTATTTCTTTCTGGAACATTCTCCTTTGACACCTCCTCTGCTGTCCCACCCAACCCGGCATCCAGTCCTGCCCATGTACCCCTCATGTCTCTAAACCTGTCTGTCCTCTTGTCTCCATTTCTGGTCACCTCTGGCCTGGCCACTGCCTTGGCCCCCACCTGGCCCTGCCCTCCCCACCTGCTTTCTAGTCCTGCCAGTTCTCTGCAGCAGCCAGAGGGACAGTGTGGAAACACCACCCCGCCACTCTCCCCCTGCTCCCAGCACAAGACAGAAGCCTTAGTGTGGCCCAGACACCCTGAGACACCTTCCTCCCCACCCGTCCCTCCCCTCTCACCCCTGCCCTCTGCTCTCCAGCTATAGCAGCCGCCTCTCAGCCAAGAAGGTGTCAGGGGTCCCCCTGCCACAAAGGCATTGCAGGTCTAGAATTTTCTTTCTCACCCCTGTACATAGAAAATGTCTACTTACTGCAGGTCTAGGATTTTCTTTCCCACCTCTGTACATAATAAATGTCTAATTGCTGCAGATCTCAGCTGACTTGTCATCTTCTGGGAGAGGACTCCTGCCCCAAGGCTAAGCCCAGATCCTTTGCAACCGGCACTCCCTAGGTCCAACCTTCCCCCTGCAGAGCTGATCTCTGTTTATGATTTGAATTCAGCCCTGAGATTCTTTAATCAATGGCCTCCCCCTCTTCCACTAGACTCTGAGGTCCCTGAAGACTAGACCTGAATCTGGTTTTCTTCACCTTGAATTCTCAGTTCCCTAAGTAGGGCCTGGCATGCAGCAGGCGCTCACTAAACACCTGCTTACTGGATGCATGAAGGAGAGCCACTGTTTAGTAGGCACCTACTGTGTGCCAGTGTCTGTGCCAAGCACTGAACTGCATCAACTAATCCAGCCCCCCCAAATCCCAACCTGATCTTCATCGTACGGATAAAAAACCGAGGCTCATTGAGGTAAGTGACTGTCCCAGAGTCCCACAGCCAGCTGGTGGCAGAGCTGTCTCAAGCCCATGTACCTCTGAGCCTTACCTCCTCACTCCAGTGCCACTAAAATACAAACTCCCTCTTACCCCCACTATCAGTCTGCCTCACACTTCTCCATTCAGGTACCTGCATCAACCATCAGATGATGAGCTCCTGAGGGTGGGTACCCCAAGTTGTATCCCCATATCCCCCAAACCCAGGGCCTAAGGACACCTTCCCTACTAGATCAGTGATGAACAAAGGAAAAGAGAAGATGTGTGCAGCCTCGAATCCTGGTTTGTCAATACTCGATGGAGCTCAATAGAGGCCCAGGGGTATTGGCTGCATGAAGGTTGGAGGAGAAAGCAAGGGCAAGCAAAGAACTCCCATGGGCTCAGTGTCCACGTTGCTAGTGGGCTGACTGGGGCCCTGCTGGGTGAGCTGGGCTCTGGGCTGCTGTCTGCCTGCAAATCTGCCCAGAGGTCTTCATCCCCAGCACACTGCTGCAGAGTTGCCCACATGCCTTCATCTAAATGTCTCTAAAGACTCAGCAAAGGGCAGGGCAGACACAACAGCTGCGCTGTCAAATTACACAGTTAGCTCTTTAATGAGGAGCGGAGGGAGCATCCCCTTGGACTGTGGGCCTGGGACCCACATCACAGTGATTATGAATTACTAATCTCCTTCAAAGGCTCTCGAGTTCTCATCGAACGTAGCCACGACAGATCAGAGCCTCTCAGCGCCTCTTGCCAGACTCCCTCTAAATCAATAGATGTGCAGCTGTCGGGAGGAAAACAAATCAGGGTGAGCTGGGGCTACAGGGAGGGCTGGGTGCATTGCAACCAATCCATCAGGAGGCCTGCACCGATGAGGCCACCCATTCATTCCAATCAATAAACACCCTAGACTGGACAGTATTTTTCCCACCCTTGGAGCAATGTGTGATTGTCAAACCCAGAGAGAGGGGTAGAAACAGCCTTTGTTCACTTTTAAAAGGGCCACAGGATGGGCACCAAGAGGCAGGTGTTTTGGAACCAACTGCCAGCCAGTGATGCCCCAGGACTGATCCCTAACAGGCCTGGATTTGAATCGGACTCTGCCATCTCCAGACAGAAGGGCTTTGGGCGAGCCTCAGTTTCCACACCTGGATTGCTGTGAATGAGGCTGGAGGGGCCAGGGTGGAAACGGCCTCACAGGGCTTTGGCAGAAGAACTCAAGTTTTGGGTCTTCACTTTAGCAGAATAGGACCCTCTGAGGGGCTTTAAACAGAGGGAGGACAGGAGTGTTCTGCATTTCAAACAGATTGCTTAAGACCTTTATCTCAGCCCTGCTGTGGGTTGTGGGGACAAAATGATAAAATGCTGCTGAAAAGCTTAGACCAGTGATGACTCAGAGCAGCTTCCAGGAACTGACGGCAAATGTTTTGGGTGGAGTTGGGTGGAGTGAGAAGTAGACCAGAGGCTCCAGACAGATGTCTGCAGCTAGGCTGATCAGAGCAGCATGCCCTCCCATTAGAGCCATGGCCATGCCCATCAGAGCACAAGGTTCTCCCATTATAGCAATGGCCACACCCATCAGAGCAGCAGCCCGCCCCTCCCATTATAGCCGTGGCCATGCCCATCAGAGCAATAGCTCCTCCTGCCCTCGAGTAAAGAACTGAGCACTTCACACAATTATACTCTCTGCCTTCTTACAGCACTTGATGAGGTGGTTGTTATTACCACCTTATGTTACAGGAGGAGAATCTGAGGCTCCAAGAGGTTACTGACTTATCAGTTAGACCATGGAATCCTAGAGTGGGAAGGACCTTAGGGATATGCCCTCCAGGAGAACTCCCATCTCACAGAGGGGAGAAACTGAGGCCTGGGGCAGGGCAGTGGCTTGTCCATAGTAAACTGTTCATGATACTCCAGGGCCAGTCATCAGGCACTGGGGATACAGAAATAAATCAAACACAGCTCCCACCCTGAAGAACTTCCCAGTTCTTGGAGAGGAGGGTATTGGTGAGGGTTCCAATATAAATTATGTTTTGCCGTTTACCATGAAATGGGCAAGCAGGGAAGTGTGTGGAAGGTGTAGACACAATGCAGAGGAAGGAGGGATGAAGTCCATGCACGCTGGGATGATCAGGGCAGCTTCTGGGAGGAGGAGGCAGTGCCAGGAAGGAGGTTACATCCCCTGCCTGCCTTATCAGGGCTCTTTCTGGTTCTCCACAACCACCTCTTACATGGTGATGGTGGCACTGCAGGACAGATAAAGACATTATATGTGACAAGTTACCAAACTCCATCTCAAAAGGCACCTGAGTACAGATGCCCAGAATCAGTCACTGCAGTCATGTTTATAAATGAGAAAATCAGAAACAAATGAGTATCCGTGGACAGGCGGTGGTTAAGGAATTGATGGAGCATCTGTATCATGAAATTCTGGGCATCTGTTATAAGGAACACTGAGACAGTATCGAGGTGAAGAGAGGGAAATGAGATGTGATAAACTCATTGGTGCTTTTGTCCTGGGTGAAGAGGCTGGGTTTGTCTAGCAAGGCTGAAAGAGGGGGGCACCTCCCTGTCCCTGTCCTCTGCCGGCCCCCCTCTGCCCCATGCTCATCTTCCTCTCTTTCCCCTGGCCACATACAAGTTACAGGGACACATCTGTCAGCTTTCTCCCAGCCACATCTGAGGCAATGCCATTCATTTATTGACTCATTCATCCATTCACTCTTATCCACTCATTTATTAAGCACCTATTATGTGCTAGACACCATGCTGAACCCAAGGAAGCATGTGCAAAGGCCCTGGGGCAAGAGGCAGCAAGGCAAGAACAAAGAACAGGAAAACAGCCAGAGGGGCTGGGCCCAGACAGGAAGTGAGCGGGCAGTACCAGATGGGGCTGGACAGAGGCGGGCAGGAGCGGAGGCTTCATGGAGGACTGTGGCACTTACCTCTAGAGTAATCAGCAGCCACAGGAGAGTTCTAGCCAGATAGGTGTCAATAGATCACATGGGAACTGATTTACCCAAATCAGTCCCCCAAGTTTAATGCTGGCCCCCAAGTTCAATCTTGCCCTGGAAACTCCCAGGGACACAGAAGGGATCTAGGCTAACTGAGCCCCAGCTGCCAGGTCCCAGGGCCCAGTCATTCTGGGTGCATATGGAGAAGACAGTGATGCACTAATATGGTAATTCAATCGGAACTATGTCAAGTGACATGTGCCATGAAGGAAAATGACAGTGTAAAGGGAATAGAGAGGTACAGGGGCTGCTATGTTAGATGTAGCTGTCGTGAAAGGCCCCTGGCAAAGCAGAGGCCATGCATGACATGAAAAATTGTTAGCAGCGGAAAGTAACTGAGTCACAGGTCTGCAAAGTATGTTAGTGGCGGAACGTACCCAAATCGGTATGAGTCTGCAGCAAACTCAATTCTTGCCTCCTCAGAAGAAAGATTTCTACTGAGGGGCGTAAGGCAGAAGAGACCGAGGCAAGTTTTAGAACAGGAGTGAAAGTTGACTAAAAAGCTTTAGAGCAGAAAGGAGAGGAAGGAAAGAAAGTACACTTGGAAGTTAACAGCTGGAACTTCTTCCTTGACAGCAGCCTTGGAGGGGGCAGGGGAGCAGAGGGGACAGCAACATGCCAGGCACCACACCAGGGGCTTTGCACTTAACGTTTATTTTTCACAATAACATTTGCTCGGTGGTTATTAAAATCCACCTTTAATATTTTAGGAAACTGACATTCAGAGCAGTAAAGTCACCTGCCCAAGGTCACAGCCAGTGTGTGGCTGAGCTGGGATTCAGCCCCAGGCGAGTGTCACTCAGAAGCCTGTGCTCCAGTGATAGGGACATGGTTACGGGTATCCGTACAGGTCTGCAGCAACCTCAATTCTTGCCTCCTCAGCAAAAAGAATTCTACTGAGGAGCATGGGCAGAAGGAGAGACCAAGTCAAGTTTTAGAGCAAGAGTGAAAGTTTACTGAAAAGCTTTAGAGCAGGAAGGAGAGAGTATACTTGGAAGAAGGCCAGGGGGTGACTTGAAAGACAAGTGCACCATTTGGCCTTTTGACTTGGGGTTTTCTGCGCTGGCGTACTTCCGGGGTCTTGCAACACTTCTCCCAACTCCTAAGATCTTATTGGGAAGCCACTGATCACCAGGTTTTTTTCAGTTTTTTTTTTTTTTTTTTTTTTTTTTTTTAGGTGAAGTCTCTCTCTGTCATCCAGGCTCGAGTGCAATTGCAGTCTTGGCTCACTGCGACCTCCACCTCCTGGGTTCAAGTGATTCTCCTGCCTCAGCCTCCCAAGTAGCTGGGGCTACAGGTGCACATCACCATGCCCGGCTAATTTTTGTATGTTTAGTAGAAATGGAATTCACCATGTTGGCCAGGCTGGTTTTGAACTCACCTCATGATCCACCTGCCTCAGTCTCCCAAAGTACTGGGATTACAGAAGTGAGCCACAGCACCTTGCTAGGTCAGGTGTTTTCTATTAGAAGATTGCCTTTCTCTGGAGCCGGCTGTGACCAATTATTACTTTAGAGAGACAGCTAACAACCACCTGACCATCATCTAACGGTTGCCCAGCACTCCTGGTGTGTCTGAGGGTGGGGCAGGAAGCCCTCTTCTGCCCTGCTCATACCTGACCAGCTACCCACTGTAAAAAAATGAGAAATAGGCCATGCAGATGGGTGGGACATTCCAGGCAGAGGGAACGGCAGGTGCAGAGGCAGGAATGTGCCTGTCTGGCATCCAAGAGGCCCATGCGGGGGATGGGAAGCCTTGGAAAGACCCTGGCTTTTACTCTGAGTGCCATGAGGAGCCCTTGGGGGGCTTTGAGCAGAGGAAGGACACGTCCTGACTTAGGTTTTCCAAGGTCGTAGCCGGCAGCTGAGTGGAGAGCAGTTTCAGGGGAATAGATAGGGAGCCCAGAGGCTGACACCATCGTCCAGGCAAGAGCGGAGGCTGGCCTCGGTTCATCCTGCACCTCCGGTTTTGTAACCTCCTTTTTCCACCTGACCATGCCTCTGGGACAGCCTCCAGGTCAACACACAAAACTTCCCCCCATCCTTCCTAGCAGCTGCCCACATCACACCGTGTGAGTACCTCATGGTTTTTTTCACCACTTCCTCTCCATGGACACTTTATGTGTTTTGGATTTTCTCAATTATAAACAGAGCTGCAGGGATGGATCCTGGGCATCTGTGCTCAGATGCCCTCCAGCTGGATTTGGGTTACTTAAGACAGTAACCACACGGCGTCCTGTCCATACAGGGGAGATTCTGTTCACTCCTGGGGAATTCCTTGCTCTGCCCCTTTCCTCCTGCTCTTCTCACACCACCCCGGACCTCAAAGGCCTTGTTCAGTCTCGTGCTGTGTCCTGGGACAGCACCTGGCCCAGGTGGATAAAAAGGTTTGTTGGTGAAGCTTGGAGTCCTGGAGTCCCACGGATAGCCATGTCTCTAGCACTGGAGCACCAGCTTCTGAGTGAGACTCACCTGGGACTGAATCCCAGCTCAGCCACAGACTGGCTGTGACCTTGGGCAGGCAGCTTTACTGCTCTGAATGTCTGTTTTCGAAAATACTAAAGGTGGATTTTAATAACCACCAAGCAAAGGTTATTGTGAAAAATAAAGCAAACGTTTAATGGAAAGCCCCTGGTGTGGTGCCTGGCATGTCGCTGTCCCCTCTGCTCCCCTGCCCTCTCCAAGGCTGCCGTCAAGGAAGAAGTTCTAGCTGTGAGCATCTTCCCAGCACCAACAAGATGTCACTGAAACATGGAGTAGAGGATGCCGGGCAGTCAGTGTCCTCAGCTCCATGAGATCCCCTTCCTGCTGGGGCCTGTGTCTGTCCGGGGTGTGATGGGACCCTCTCACTGATTTATGGCCAGGCCGTCTATGCTCTGGCTCCCAGCACCCAGTGTCTCCCAATGTGGGGCGGAGGCTGGTTGATGATGATGGTCTGGTCCCGCCTTCAGGCTTGTCCCATGCTGTCCCATGCTGCTGCCGGTTGCCTCTTCTCAGGCACACTCTGACGTGCCATCCCCCTACCTAGGAACATTCAGGGGCTCCATATTTCCCACTGAAGGAAGCTGGCCTGCTTAGTGGGTAAGACTGCCTGTGATCCGACCTGAAAAAATAAATAATTGATTTATTTTTCACAATAACATTTGCTAGGTGGTTATTAAAATCCACCTTTAGTATTTAGTATTTCTGAAGGAAAAAGATCTAGGATGGAGGGCTGGAACTCTAACCTACCCAGGACCCGGATGCCAGGGAGAGGGCACGTGTCAGCCTCAGATGTGTGGGAGTGGGGGGACCTGGCTAGGAGGGAGAAGGCCTCTCTTCTCCAGTTGCATGGGAAACTGGATTCCTGACCCACAGCAGCAGATAAAATATAGGTGTTCTTGTAAGCTGCCAAGTGTTGGATGCTTTGTTTCTCATAGAAGACTAACATAAGGAGAGTGTTCGGGGCACAGCCCTGCCTGCCTCCTTCTTGAGGGCGGGCAGAGTTTGCTGGAAAAAAAAAAATCCCAGTCCCAGAGCACCTGCAGAACCAGACCGTCACTATCAACCAGCCCCTGCCCCACATCTGGCACTTATTGAACTTACTCACCAGCACAGCACCAGGGCTGAGGGGAGATTAGCAAGCATCTGAGATGCGCCCCATCCTCCCCTCCGCCCTGGTCCCCACTGACCCCGGCCCAGATGTGGCACTGTCCTCCTGCCCTCAGGCTTGTCCCATGCTGTCCTATGCTGCTTTCAGTTGCCTCTTCTCAGGTACACTCTGACGTGCCATCCCCCTGCTTAGGAACATTCAGGGGCTCCACATTTCCCGCTGAAGGAAGCCGGCCTGCTTAGCAGGTGAGGCCGCCCATGATCCGACCTGAACACGTCCTGTGGGGAGAGGGAGCAGTGGTTGAGACCCAAACCCTGGAGCCAGGCCACCACAGTCCAACTCCTGGCTCTGCCACCTGCTGAGTCAGTCCCATACCCTCTTAGAGCCTTAGTTTCCTCTTCTATAAGGTGAGGATGCCTTTCCCTCACGGAGTCTACTTCATAGAGTTGTTGTGTGAATGAATGAGTCAACGCATGTAAAATGCGTAGGATGCCTGGTTCCTGGTGAGCTCTCTGTGAATGCCCATTCTTGTGATCGGTTGGGTTGATATTTGGAGGTAGTTTATGCACGTTATCCTTCTGGGAGCAGGCCTTCCTCCCACCCTGCCCACCCTGCCTCTTGGACTGACCTCTCAGAGGAACCAGTGCTTTTCCTTCCGAGCTCAGCCAGAAGAGCTGGGTTTCCATCACCTGTAAGCACACAGGCCAGGCCTGCCCCTAAGCATCCTCATCCTTTCCTGCTCCCCACCTGAGACCTCTACTCCAGCCCTATGCCTGGCTCCTCCCACACACCAGCGCGTTCCCACCCCTGTGTCTTTACTTTTCCGGTTCTCTCTTTCTGAATAACCATCTCCTAAACTCTGGTTCTCCCAAAATGCTGCGTGTCCTTCAACACGCCAGCACCCATGAACCTTGAAAGCAGAGCACAGAGGAAAGAGATGGCTTTCATCCCTGCTCGGCCCCTTACCCGCTGAGTGAGCACAGTTTCCTTGTTTAACCTCACAAACCTCAGTTTACTCATCCAGCATGTGCAGGCGATAAAAGCAATCCTGCGGGGGTCCTGAGTGGATTGAGCGCGACAGTTCACAACAAAGCCCTGGTGCACAGCAGGTGCCTAATCATTGCTGGCTGACACAGTCAATGCTGGGCTGACTTATGCCAGCTTTGCCCCCAGCACTTCACCTCCAGAAGAGCAGGCAGGAACCCCAGGGAAGCCTTATGCAGCAGCCTTGCTTTGGGAAAAAGTAATAGAAAATATTGTAATTCAAAAGAGTAAATGTCAGAGGCTTGGGAAGGAGTCAGAGGTTCTGAAAATAAACACAGTCACTGAAGGGAGGTAGTGGGGAAGGAAGGGGTGGAGGTGGAGGACTGGAGTGAGAGGCAGAGAGGAGAGGTCAAGTGTGGGAGAGGCAGAGAGACAGAAAGAGATAGAGACAGAGAGCCAGAGACAGAGGGGAGGAGGGAGAGAGGGTCAGAGATGGGAGGGAAGAGGGAGAGAGACAGAGCCAGAGGCAGAGATCCTGGTATGCAATTACCTAAAATCTGAATAGGAAACATTTGTCATCTATTGTCTCTAAGGGCAGTCCCTGTAAGACTTCAGAAGAACTTTGTTCTCCACACTCTTTTATCTTACCCTGAACATTGCCTTTCTATCTATCCCAGGTCTTTAGACAAACTCAACCAATTGTCAACCAGAAAATGTTTAAATTCACCTATAGCCTGGAAGCCCCCCATCCCCCACTTTGAGTTGTCCGCCTTTCTGAACCAAACCAATGTATTTTTTTAAATGTATTTGATTGACGTCTCATGCCTCCTTAAAATGTATAAAACCAAGCTGCACCCCGACCACCTCGGGCACAAGTTCTCAGGACCTCCTGAGGGCTGGGTCACGGGCCATGGTCACTCATGTTTAGCTCAGAATAAATCTCTTCTAATATTTTAAAGAATTCAACTCTTTTCATCGACAAGAGTGATATGAAAGGTTTTCACTATACAGATTTGTCGATTTCTCTTTGCAGATCTATCTATTTTTGTTTCATTATTTTTAAGCTCGGCTTTTTCATGTATTTGAGTGTAGGGCTCATATTATCTTGATGAATTGAAACCTTTATCATTATCAAATGACACACTTTATTCCTGGTAATAGCATTCTTTGCCCTGAAATCTATTCTGATATTAATATAGCCACTCTTGTTTTTTATCGCTAGCATGAAATATCATTTTCTATCCTTTTATTTTTATTTTTTTCTTTTAGAGAGTGGATCTTGCTCTGTCACCCAGACTGAAGTACAGTGGTGCAATCACAGCTCACTGCGACCTTGACCTCTTAGGCTTAAGTGGTCTTTCCACCTCTGCCTTTAGAGCAGCTGGGACTATAGGTACACCACCATTCCTGGCTAATTTTTGTGTCTTTTGTAGAGATAGGGTCTCACTATATTGCCCTGGCTGGTCTTGAACTCCTGGCCTCAAGTCATCCTCCCACCTTGGCCTCCCAAAGTGCCAGGATTACAGGTGTGAGCCACTGTGCCCAGCCTATCCTTTTACTTTTAATCTGTTTGTACCTTGATATTTAAAGCGTATTTCTTGTGACAGCATATACTTGAATATTGCTCTTTAATCTGATCATTTCCACACTTAATTGATGATGTTCACACCACTTTCACTTAATGTGGCTATTAATACAGTTAGTTTTTACACATAACCTAGTCTTTCTGTTTTGTCACATCTGTTCTTTGTTCATTTTTTCTTTATTTCTGCCTTCTTTTTAAATGAGTATTTTTCTGATTCCATTTTCTCTCCTTTGTTAGCTTATTACCTATAATTCTTTGTTTTGGTATTTTAGTGGTTACTTTAGGGTTTATATTATGCATGCTTCACTTATCATTGTGTATCTTCAAGTATTATACCATTTCACATATGAGAATGCTAGACTAGTATACTTCCATTTCTTTTCTCTATGCCTTTATGTTACTGATGTCATTCATTTTACGTATGGTGTAAACTCAGCACTACATTGTTGTTATTCATCTTCAAATAATCAATGACCTTTTAAAGAGATTTAAATAATAAAAGGAAATGTTATATTAGCCTTTGTAATTAATATTTCCAGTGCACTTCATTCCCTTGTGAGATCCATATTTTTACTTGGCCTCATTTTTCTTCTGCCTGAAAGATTTCATTTCTTGTGGTGTTGATCTGCTGTTAATTAATGTTTTCAAAACAGGAAAAAAATTTTGCAAAGACAAATTTTCCAATTTTGATAAAAAGTATGAACCCACACAAGTCCAAGAAATACAACAAATCCCAAGGAAAAAAAAAATCCAAGAAAGACAAAAACACCAAGTCACACATGATAGTTAATATTGAGTTCAACTTGATTGGACTGAAGGATGCAAAGCATTGATCCTGGGTGTGTCTGTGAGGGTGTTGCCAAAGGAGATTAACATTTTGAGTCAGTGGACTGGGAAAGGAAGACCCACCTTCAATCTGGGTGGGCACCATCTAATCAGCTGCCCTCGCAGCCAGAATAAGAGCAGGCAGAAGAACGTGAAAAGACTAGACTGGCCGAGTCTCCTGGCCTCCATCTTTCTCCCGTGCTGGATGCTTCCTGCATGCAAACATCAGACTCCGAGTTCTTCAGCTCTGGGACTCTTGGATCTTTAACCACACACTGAGGGCTGCACTGTCTGCTTCCCTCCTTTTGAGTTTTGGAAGTCGGACTGACTTCCTTGCTCCTCAGCTTGCAGATGGCCTATTGTGGGAACTCACCTTGTGATCACGTGAGTCAATTCTCCTTAATAAACTCTCCTTCATATATGCATTTATCTGACTAGTTCTGTCCCTCTAGAGAACCCTAACACCTCGCATCATAATTAAAGGGCTCAAAGGCAGTGATTACAAAAAAAAAAAAATCTTAAAAGCAGCCAAAGGGAAAAAAGACATATTATTCACAGCGGAACAAATATATGGATGAGAGCAGATTTCCCCTCAGAAATCATTCAAGCATAAATACAGTGGATAAACATTTTTAAATGCTCTAAAATTCTAAACGCTACAAGAATGCCTTTCAAAAACAAAGGAGAAATAAAAACTTGTTCAGATCTACAAACCTTTTCCTTTCCCGTCTTTCAGGGATCACTGTGCCCTCTTTGCTTGGTGCCTACTGTTTAAAAAACATTCTTTTATATGTGTTTTCCCCAGTTTTTTAGTTATTTCTGGCAGAATGATAAATCCAGTCCCTGTCATTCCATCTCAGCCAGAAGGAGAAGTCATAGCTATAATTCGATGTGTGTTTGTGTGATTTTTCTCATGCTGTAGTCCCCATTCCAGGAGGGGAAAGGGGCATCTGTTTCTTACCCTCTGCTGTACTCTCAGCACCCAGCACAGTGTCTGGCACACGGTGGATCCCGACAACTAATTTCTCTAAACTTTCATGTGGTCTCACTTAGTCTGGTGAATCCCAGAGCTTTAGATGACCTAGGAGGCACTTTGGAAAATCTAAATTAACATAAGAAAAAAAGCCACATACCTGTATCAAGGTTGAGAAAGGTCAAAAGAAAAGAATGGAGTCTCCAGGAAGTCAGGAAGGTTAAAAAAAAAGACAGAATGGACATATCTCTTTTCCCACTCCACTGCCAGCCTCACCTCAAATCTCCACAACACTTGTTATATGTACCCCGTACTTGGTCAGCCAGCCATTTCCCATCTACCCCACCCCCATATATTCCCCACTTCTTCCTTTCATTATGGATCCTGAGTTTTAAACTGCATAAAATAAAAACTACACTTCCCAGTGTGCCCTATGGCAAGGTGCATCCATGTGACCATTTCTTACCAATGGCATGCAAGTAATTTTGTGTGCACTATACATGTTGTGCCCTTAAAAGGAAGGGTTCTACTTTTCATGTCTTCTTGTTCTTCCTTCCTCCTGGATGGAATGAGGACATGGAATTGATCTATATTTCGTAAAAGTAATGAGGCCTACAAATTAGCAACAATAAGTAAAAGATGGAAGAAATCTGAGTCCTAGAGTGTCAGGAGAGCTGGGGCAATTTGCTTAGAAAAGGACATCCTGGAATCTGTGACTTTGCTGATGGAAGCCAGTTCCTGTTGGGTCTCTAACTGCAACAGAAAATGCAGAGAGGAGGAGTTTAGGGCTGGAGGCAGGGAAATAGCCCTGCTGGCCAGCTGCCCCTTTTCCTACCCGTCTCAGCAGAGAAATCTTCCCTATAATCCTGAATTATTCTCACCCTCTTCCCACTGCTTTGAGTTAGGCCCAGCCAGTCTGCTGAGCAGGGAAACAGGGACAGGAGGAAAATTAATGGCACCACTGATGGGGATGACGGTTATGAATGGCTAGCTGTCTAGCAACCCACCCATCATGCCCTCTGAGAGAGCCCTTCGTGTGGCAGGTTCAGGGACCGAGTCCTCCTTACTACAGGGCTTGCTCTGGCCCCTGTCACCAGACCTAGTAGAGTCGTCAAATAAATCCAACATTTAGATAAAAGGGGCCTGCAGAGGACACTTTCCTGAAATTCAATGGTAATAAAAAGGAAAAATGGATCAGCTCACTCCAGATAACTACTGCCAGAGAGGTAATTACGCTGCTCCTGTCCTGAGCCAGGATGCTGGTGGCAGAGGCACCTGCCCAGGTAATTTATCAGCCCAGATTTATGGACTCCCTGAGAGCTGCCTACACATCTCCTCCCCTCTGGTTTATTTGAGACACTTTTATTTAGATTTTGTCAGATTATCGATCTCTGTAACTTCTTAGGTGGCAAGGGTTGGTGAGGTGAGCACCGCCCTGGGTGGCACAGGCAAATATTGATTTGCTGGCAATGACCCAGGAAGACATGACCCATTCAAGGGAGCCATTTGTTTCAAGCTACCAAAATCCCGATTTCCCATGCAACTCCTTGAGCTCTTGATATTGAAGTCAATGCAAGCAGAGAGCCCACTGCCTGCATAGAGAGGAATTAAGGCTGCGTAATACAAGGATGATAAGCCTCAGTTTCCTCATCAATACAATGGGAATAAGGAGAAAGTTGCATACATGCTTCTTGAATGCCTGAGTGAATGTAGGTACTGAATTATGCAGACATAGATGGAACACTTCTTATCAACCCTGCCCCTCCATTGCATTAATATTAAAGGTCACCAAACCCAGTATAGCCACAAAAACAGAGATTTCAGACATTGGAAATGGCATTAGGAGGTCTTCCAATCTGTCATCCTGCTCTCAGGCTGGGAAGGGCATGTTCTGATTTTATGGATGACTCAGCCACAACGTGGAGAAGTAAAACTACCTGTCAAAGTCCCACCGCAACAACACTACTCAGCCCCTTGATATCCAACAGCAACAACCACAATCACACAGCCACAGCAGCAACGAGGCTTTGGCGACTCCCTGGCCTGACTCTCCTCACTTGCAGGCACTGTGCCCTCTATGCTGTATCGTCTCATTTAATCCTCACAAAGACCCAATGGGGTGGTTTCTGCACTCTCCCATTGTTTTTTAAAGCATTTATTTTATCTTTTCTTTATTCAAAAGAAATATATCCTTGTTTTAAAAGATTTCATCAATAGAGAAACTCATTTCAGGTAGGAACAATAAAATAATTCAGGGTTAGGCATGGTGGCTCATGCCTGTAATCCCAGCACTTTGGGAGGCCGCGGGCGGATCACCTGAAGTCAAGAGTTTGAGATCAGCATGAACAATATGGTGAAACCCAGTCTCTACTAAAAATACAGAAAATTAGCTGGGTGTGGTGGCGCATGCCTGTAATCCCAGCTACCCGGGAGGCTAAGGCAGGAGAATTGCTTGAACCTGCGAGGTGGAGGTTGCAGTGAGCTGAGATAGTGATACTGCATTCCAGCCTGGGAAATAAGAGTGAAATTCTATCTCTAAAAAAAAAAAAAAAAAACAATGTCAAGGATAACTGCAATCTGTCCCATGTTGCCTCCTCCCCTGATGTCGGCAGCACAGGCAGGCTGCTGATGGCCAGAGTATGAAGGCGCTTACAAGGGAAGTGAACTTCCAGGATGGCTGGGGACATGGATAACTCGAAAAGGCCTCCTGCTCTCTCCTTGCCTCCCACAGGCCTAACCTGGACTTGCTTTTTCAAGTTGCCCATAGCATCTTTACCATGGTTTCAAAACCTCTCCCTCATTGTCCTGCAGAGCTCCTTCCGTAGGTTCTACACCATGATGGTGTTGATCGGAAGCACAGACTAGCTGTTCCTCCTTCACCCTCACTCTCTCACCTCCCTTCTGACTACAGCAGAGCCTCCTGGAGGCCCCATCAACCTGGGAGACCAGAGGCACCAGAGACCAGAGCACATCTGCACCCATCGTGGGATTTATGAATGATACTGAGAGTTCTCGCTAAATTGTACCTGGCAATAGTTTCTGAAAAGGTTTTTAGAGGTCTCCTCTGTGAGAGAGTTGACAGTGCCAGTTACTCTTTGAACACAAGTCTTCATCTTCATTCCCCCACTGTGCCAAGCACAGTGCTCCATGCTGCAACTTGGGAGTATGTGGCTTGAATTGAAATGAACAGAACTTGAAATGGAAGTTGACCATGTGTTTAAGGGTTGCTTCAGAGCATGCAAGGGAAGGGTTTATAAATCAAAAGCTTTTCTGCTAGTCCCTGGAGAGCACAGCACTTCAAAGAAGGCTTTGGCAAATCCTTTAGTAAACTGTAGCAGCCCTTTTTACTGTAAATAAACCTCACTTTGGAAGCTAGGATAGACACACATTAATATACACACGTATACGCACACACACGTATGCACATACATGCTAATATATACACACATATGCACACACATTTATGGAAACATATGCACACACAATATCTACACACACGCACACATTTATGCACATATATGCACGTGTGCATATGCACATACACGTACACATATATACACACATTTATGCACACATGCACACACGTACATATATACACATTTATGCATACATTTGCACAAATGTACACACATGTTTATATATACACATGCACAAATGCATTCACACACATGCACACACATATGCACATACATGCACACACATAAACACACCTGCAGGCACACACATGCAAATATAAATATGCACACATATGCACACATACACACACATGCACACACATTTATATACACACAGGCACACATGCATGAACATATATATGTACTTACATGCACACACAATATATACACATGCAGACACATATATGCACACACATGCTAATATATACACACATGCACACACATTTATTTGCGTGCACATATATGCACAAATATATTTACATACTTACTTATGCACGTGTGTGCACATACACATGCACACATGTATGCACACACATGTGCACATGTGTGTGCACATACATGCATACACACATGTGCACACAAATGCACACACATACACATGCATGCACATATATGCACACACTAATATATGCACACATTTGCACACATGCATGTGCCTAATGCATATACATATATGTGCACATATGCACATGCATGCACATACATAGATGTGGACACATGTATATCCACATGCATGCATATGCACACACATATACACATGTATATGCACACACATATGAATATATACAGTACAAATGTGCATGCACACATACAGTGCAAAGGTAAAACAGTGTCGTGTCAAAATATAAATAATACACGCACACATACAATACAAAGGTAAAACAATGCCAACAGCCACAGAGGAGAAAATGTTAAATTTTAAACCTTTTCCTAATAATCTCTCCACTCCCACTCCCTCAAGACACTGGCTATTAAAATGTGGGGGTGTTTTAGAAACTGCTTAGGTTAGGGCTGTCTCCCTGCCTGCTTAGCCCCAAAAAGGACTTAGATTTTTTATTTTTTCTTTTTGAGACAGAGTTTTGCTCTTTTCACCCAGGCTGGAGCGTGATCTCATTTCACTGCAACATCTGATGTCCGGGTTCAAGTGATTCTCCTGCCTCAGCCTCCCAAGTAGCTGGGATTATAGGCTCCCACCACCACACCCAGCTAATTTTCATATTTTTAGTAAAAATGGGGTTTCACCATGTTGGCCAGGCTGGTCTCAAACTCTTGACCTCAGGTAATCCCCCCACCTCGACCTCTCAAAGTGCTGGGATTACAGGCATGAAACACCGCACCTGGCTCATTTTTTAAAAATCATAATGAGTAGGAAATTTCTGGGCACACAATGGCAGTCCACTCAAAAGGTTTCTTTGTCCCTGACCCCTTGGGAAATGGGGCCCTGGTCCTCATCATAAAAGATGGGGGGTACCTATCAATTTTCTGACTGGTTTACTTCCCCAGAATTGACACAGATCACTGGGTCTTGTGGTTACTGGGGGAGGCTAAGCTCCCCTTCAGCCTCCCCTTGAGCCTCCCTTCAGCTGAGCCTTCAGCTGAGTCTTGGTTTGCAAGATGAGAATCCTTCTGAGTCCCCATCTTGAAGATCAAGATGGGGAGGGATGGGTTCTGTTCCTTTTTTGGACTTCTTCAGGGCAAAACTCATAACCATTGTTAATATTTGGTAACACCTATCTTATCTCTTTTAAGACGCCATTAAAAACTTTCTATTTGCAAAAGTTGTCAGCATCAAAATGAAGTCACTTGGTCAAACCCTAACAAAATGGAACTGGGAAAAGCCGTGAATGAAGGGTCCTCATGCACAATTGCCTGATAACAAAGAACAATCACAAAAGATGGTAAAAATCAGAACCTCGCACAAAGGTCACTGCAACCTTGCACAAACAATACTTCTGCCAGGACATCTGCTCAGCAACTGCCTGGGCCACTTTTGTTATTAAGTCTCATAACCAAGGATAATTGTTTCAAAACAACTTATGTAACCCTCCTCATTTTACTTTTAAAAGCTCCTTTTACCCTTTGTCTCTCTGAATAGGCCCATAGTTTATAATGCCACACATATTCCACACTGCAGCGTTCACTCCCAGTTAAACTCATATTTGCAGAATCTCTCTGCGTTTGTTATTTAGGTTGAGATGTTCAATGAAAACATTGAAAAGAGGCAGACACAATTTCTATAGCAAGTACATTCTGAAAGTACCCAGACACCAGCCATCTACTCTTCTGTCTCTGCAGATATGTGATCTTTCCTCCAGGGACTCAGGGTTCTGCAGAACTTTGTACAAGAGCAACCTATATTATTCATAGCTTAGTCATCCTGTCATCCTGTCTGAGAAGGGAAAACAGTTGCCTTTGTTCCTTTAAACATTCAACAAATATTACTTGGGCATCTGCTCTGTTCCAGGAACGGAGTTGGGTGTTCTGTGTTCTGGGTAAATCAGAGAATGAAAGAGACCAAATTATTGAATTATCTGTAAGTCATTAAATTTACAATAAAAAAATAAGTGAATGACATAGTATGACATAGAAGGTGCTAGGGAGGGAGGGAGGGAGGGAGTAGCTAGAGAAGCTAAGGAAGGTGCTATTTTAAATAAAATTGTTGTGAGGGGGCCTCCTTGAGGACTTCTGAACAAAGACTAAGGACTAGTGGGCAAACCTTGAAGTTGTCTGGGGAATGGGACCCCAGACAGAGGGGTAGCAAGTACAGAGGCCCTTGGGCAGGAGAGACCTGGGATGTTCAAGGGAAAGCATGAGTTCAGTGCAGCCAGAGCAAAGAGAGCAGGGGGACAGTGGCAGGATCAAGGTCAACCAGGTGGTTGTGGAGGGGACTCAGTTCCTGTAGGGCCAGACAGTCCATTGTAAGGACTCTGAATTTTTCTCTGACCTAATGAGAACTAGCAGAGGAGAGCTAGGATCTGACAAATCAAATAGGACGACACGAGATCACTCTGCTGCTCTGTAAGGAAGAGTTCTTAAGGGAGAGGGAGGCAACAGGGAGAGCAGTTAGGAAGCCACCGCAATAATCCAGGAGAGAGGGGACAGAGACGGGTATGGGGGACCAGGGAGGTGGCTGCGGAGGTGGTGAGAAGTGGTCAGTTCTGGAGATGTTTTGAAAAAGGACCTGTAGCTTTGCTGCTGGATGTGACGTGTGGTATGAGAGCGAGATGGGTCCACCGCAGCTCCAGGTTTTTGGCCTGAGTCGCTTTAACTGAGATGAGGGAGATGGTGAGTAGGCAGCAGGATGCATGAGCCTGGAGTTCTGGAAGATGTCGGGCTGAGATGTAAAGTGGGGAGCCATCCGCATAAGAATGACATGTAAAGGTCCAAAGGAGTGAGGAAGGATAAGAGAAGACCAAGGACAGAGCCCAGGGTCAGCTCAAGGCTTACTGGTCAAGGAGCCAAGAAGGAATTAGAAAAGGAAATAGAGGAGGAGCAGCCAGGGAGATAGGAGGAAACCAGGAGATGAGGGGATCCCAGGAGCCAAGGGGAGAGAGGGTTTCAGAGAGGAGTAAGCCACTTACCAAATGACTACAGATCAAGAGTTGTTGGAAGTTGACCATTGGCTTTATCAATGAGGAGATCCTTGCTGACCTTAATGAGAGTGATTTTGGTGGAGTGAGAGGGCTGAAATCCCAGTGGAGTGATATGAAGAGAAAATAGGAGCAGGACAGTTAGCGATAGCAAGTACGGTGCTTTAATGTAGAGGAAAGCAAAGGTAGCAGGGGAGGGTTCGTTTTGGTTTTGATTTTGGGTTGTTTTATTTGTTGGGTGTGGAGAGAGAATGTGGTGATGGCACATGTTGGTGATGACCCTATGGACGGTGCAGGAAAGAGAGCAGAGGAATTCTGGAGCAATGGCCTTGAGCAGCGAGAGGGAAGGTGATCTGGAGCACAAACGGCCTCAGATAGTCCATGCTATCAGAGGGTGTCAGACCTCAAGGGTCTCCTAGTATAAGTGTTCATCTGTCAAGATATTTACCTGTGCAAATACAAAGTGATCAGAAATTTTATGCAAAGCAGCAGCAGACTGTTCTTATTTTTCATCAAACTTTTTAACTCAAAAATATGATGGACAGCCTCCTGAGCCAGTGCATGGGACCCACGCTTATTATTTTTTAATGACTGCCGGAGATGTGCCATTATTTATGTAATTAACCTCCTATGAATAGACATTAGATTATCTCAAATTTTTGCTATTACATTTTTACATGTGACGTGGACATCCTTGAATATATAAATATTCCTACCAGTGGAAATGACTTACTAGTAGAATTTAAATTGCTGAATCAAATCCACATGCATTTGGTTTTTGATAAATGTTCTACAAATGACCTCCACTAAGGTTATTCCAGTGAACCTCTATCAGCAGAATGTGAGTGAGGGGCTGGGACACAGGGGTGTGGTTGGGGGTTTGTTGCGTGTTTGGACTTGAATACCAGACTTGTTTAAAGTAGTTCAAGCTGAAAGTGGTGTCAGCAGCATAGTTTTCAAACCACTGCCACCTCTTCTCCAGGCTGCAGGAATGTGCTGACCCAGGCTGTTCTGGGAATCTGGAAAGGAGGAGAATTGGGACAGAGAGAAAAGAGAGGCAGACAAAGAGGTCAGAAGCACACATTTCAGGGAGCCATTAGAGGCTCTGGGGATAGCTTGGCTAAACCAACACCTCGCCGTGGGGCCTGGGCAGGCACCTAGCCTCTTACTGCCTGTTCATAACAGCCAAAGAGCCTACAACAAATTTTTAAAAGCAAACCCTGAAGAAGGAGAGAATCTGATTACCAGAGTCAACACACTTTAAAATTCAAAGGTTTTACCATGTTGGCCAGGTTGGTCTTGAACTCCTGACCTCAAGTGATCCGCCTGCCTTGGCTTCCCAAAGTGCCGGGATCTGATGAGCTAGCAAATATAAATATAAGATGGGAAGTGTATTAGTCTGGGTTATCTGAAAGGATAGATCTAATAGGATAGATGTTTATATGAAGGGGAGCTTATTAATAACAATTGACTCACACAATCACCAAGTGAAGTCTCATGACAGGCTGTCCGAAAGCTGAGGAGCAAAGAAGTCAGTCTGAGTTCTAAAACCTCAAAAGTCAGGAAGCTGACAGTGCAGCCTTTAGCCTGTGGCTGAAAGCCCAGGAGCCCCTGGCAAACCACTGGGGTAAGTCCAAGAGTCCAACTGCTGAAGAACTTAGAGTCTGACGTTGAAGGGCAGGAAGCAAGATCTGAGAAGACCTTAAGTCTTTGCCTCAGCCTGATCCCTGCACAAAGACAGCATACAACATTTTTCTTTTCTTTCTTTATTCCCCCCCAAGACAGAGTCTTCTTCTGTCACCCAGGCTAGAGTGCAGTGGTGCGATCTCGGCTCACTGCAACCTCCGTCTCCTGGATTCAAGCGATTCTTCCACCTCAGCCTCCCGAGTAGCTGGGATTACAGGCCCACGCCACCATGCCCAGCTAATTTATCTATTCTTAGTAGAGACGGTTTTTATTATGTTGGCCAGGCTGATCTTGAACTCCTGACTTCAAGTGATCTGCCCGCCTTGGCCTCCCAAAGTGCTGGATTTATAGGCATGAGCCACCATGCCCAGCCCCTACAACACATTTTTAAAAAGCAAACTCTTGCATCCCCAATGATAGACTGGACAAAGAAAATGTGGCACATATACATCATGGAATATTATGCAGCCATAAAAAAGGACAAGTTCATGTCCTTTGCAGGGACATGGATGAACCTGGAAACCATCATTCTCAGCAAACTGATACAAGAGCAGAAAACCAAACACTGCATGTTCTCACTCATAAGTGGGTGTTTAACAATGAGAGCAAATGGACACAGGGAGGGGAACATCACACACTGGGATCTGTTGGGGGATTGGGGGCTAGGGGAGGGATAGCAGGGGGTGGAGGGATTGGGGAGGGATTGCATTAGGATAAATACCTAATGTAGGTGATGGGGGATGGATGCGGCAAACCACCATGGCATGTGTATACCTATGTAACAATCCTGCACGATCTGCACATGTACCCCAGAACTTAAAATATAATAAAAAAATAAAAATTAAAAAAAAAGCAAACCCTGAAGAAGAAGAGAATCTGCTTTCCAGAGTTATCACACTATAAGATTTAAATGTTTAATTTTCAACAAAAATCTTCACAGGGCACCACACCAGATGTGTGCAGTGACTTCTAAATTCCTTTGTATATGCAGTTGCATCAAAATGTCCATGTCCTTAACTGCCTGACTCCAAAAAAGAGAGAGAAGTGATAAATGAAAGAGAAAAGTGTGCCAGTCCTTTAAATTTCCTGAACGACTCTTCAGCCAGAAGGATAGGGACTTGCAACCGTGGTGGTGAGGATTTCAGCAATGACTGCTCAGCACTGTCTGCATCAAGCATCCCTGTTACTGCATCTCCACAACCAGAAGAAATCAGCCATCAGAGCAAAGATTCCATATAGACTCCATATAGATTTCATATAGACTCCATACAGATTCCATATAGATTCCATATAGACTCCATATAGATTCCATATGGACTCCATATAGATTCCATATATATATTGAGATGGAGTTTTGTTCTTATTGCTCAGGCTGGAGTGCAATGGTGCTCACTGCAGCCTCTGCCTCTCAAGTTCTAGTGATTCTCCTGCCTCAGCCTCCCAAGTAGCTGGAACTACAGGTGCACACCACCATGCTTGGCAAATTTTTTTTTTTTTTTTTTTTTAGTGACGATAGGGTTCCACCATGTTGGCCAGGCTGGTCTCGAACTCCTGACTTCAAGTGATCCACCTGCCTCGGCCTCCCAAAGTGCTGGGATTACAGGCATGAGCCATCTTGCCTGCTAGATCTCCAGTATTTGAAGGACAAGGTCCTTACTGCCCATCCAGGCTCCCGCAGGCTGCATGCAAGCTGGTTCAGGAGCATATGCACACCTGCCTGCCACATGGCTGTGGAATGGAAGGTTGGAAGCTGCTAGCCAACTAACAGATGAAGTTGAGGGAAACCAGCTGTGATGTACTACATAAGCCTTCCTTGTAGAATTTTCAAGCCTTTGCACAGACCTTAGAATTCCAAAATAGTTAGACAGATTTTGCTAGTGCCACTGCTATTTAGATGGGAAGATGGATTCCCTACTCTGCCATCTTACCCTGAGGTGCGTGACCTGGAGACAGTCACTTAACCTTTCTGGGACTTTGACACCCTGCCTATGAAAGTGACATTGAATAGATTTTAAGCATTCTGACCACAAATAAATGAGTATGTGAGGTAATGCATATATTAATCAGCTTAGTGTAGCTATTCCACAATGTAGACATATTTCAGAATATCATGCCATACACCATAGATATATATGTTTTAGTTAATTAAAATAACTATGTAAATAAGGAAATAGGATTGGCCTGAGAGTATTGAAGATATTTCTAACTCTAAACACCTAGAATTCTATACCTAGGAATATAGCAGCTCCAATATCATTGTATTCTTGGGAAAGTGAAATGAAATCAATCATTATGCATAAATATTAGTATTTTTCCCATCTACTCTTTTGTTTCTGTTAATATGTTTTCTTTTCTTGCTCCCTGCCCCAAACCCACTCCAGGCCTCTATGGGTTTGTGTGGCCTAGTACCTTTTGATTCTTTTACTGACAAACAGTGCCCTTTCCCTAACTCTCAGTCCTCATAGGGTTAAACTCACTCATGGGATAGACCCTGATTGGCTTAAGGCTGTCAGCATCTTCCAGGCCTCTATCCTTTCTGATGATTCAGGGGTAGGGGTGGGTTCTTAGAGCCATTGGCCTAGAACTTTTGATCAACCACAAGGAAGAGAAGTTCTCTCTTCTGCTGAGTGCCAGTCCTGATGGAAACCATCTCACCACCAGGAAAGGGGACTTGAGATGTCTTTGCATGGTAGAGAAATGCTAAAAGATGGAGAAAAAAAGGAGCCGGTCCTGCCAGCATCATTTGAGCCCCTGAGTCAAGGTGCTCCTGACGGCTACCCTGTCTCAGAGTTCCTCTCTTTACATAAACCAAAAAATCCCTTCTGCACTCAAGCAGGGTTTCTCTGAGGTTCCTGTCACAGGAAATGGAAAAGCCCAGTGACTGTCCCTCACCAGCACCCAGGTCTCCAAGCTAAGACCGGCACAAAACTGCTCTCAGCTTCTCCTCTGGGGGTGTGAGTCAGATCCATCTCCTGTTTCCCATTCTCCTTGTTTTCTTCCCTCCAGCAGAGGAAGCTGCAGAAACCACCCTGTAATGGCATCTCCAAGGGTGAGGACATATTAGCCCTGGTCTCTAATGAACCGAGCAGCCCTGTTACTGCTGGGCTCGGCATCACACAATGACCTGGAAGCCTGCTGAGTCAGCACTGTGGGTTCCTGCAGCTGACGTGCCTTTCTCTGGCAGAAGGCAATTTGAGCTAGAAAGCCACTTACCAGGTAAAGTAGAGGGTGGGGTGTAGAGGCAGGGAGGGGGGCATCACACGGAGCTATACTGAGACAAGGCCTGACCCGCTGAGGGAGCTGAGGGGGTCTTAGAGACCCCTGAGTTAACATCTTTTATTCTCATATGTGCAGACAAAACTCAGAGAGGACAAGTGGCTTGTCCTGTGTCACATAGTGATCCAGAAGCAGGGTGAGGCCCAGAACCCAATCCCTGCACTTCTCCTTGGCCATAATATTCTCCAAAGGTCAGCTCTGCATCCTCTTCAGACCCTCTCATCCCTCACTTTTCCCCTCCTGTGAGATTCTCCAGAGTTAGTCCTGGGGCTGCAGCCCCATCAGGTGCTTTGAAATGTCTCTGAGATTCTGCCCCGCTGGGCTCCCCAGCTCTTCTCCAAGTGCTGTCCCTTCTGCCTTCACAGCAAATCCTCAAGGTGAGTGCCATGGGACCTGCCAGGACCTGGGAGTCTCCCTCTGAGCTGGGCTCTGAGCTCAGGTTCTGTGCCTTTTCTCTCATCTTAGGGATGCCCTGGTTTACCCCTAGTTAGGATCTGCCCTCCACATCTACTCTCAGCACCCTTGGTGGGTGGAGATCGGCCTGCCTGAATACACACTGCGCTCTGTCCGCTTTGTTGCTGGAATGCCTGATTCAACCTTCTGGACATCGCTCACTTGCCCCTGACTCTCTACATGCTGAGTGTTCTTCTCATCAGCGGTGGCAGGGGCTACCCTAAAGCCGCTTTTTCTGTTTGGGCAGGAAGGTCCCTTGCTCACATTTCTGAGTCTCACCTCTGGGGCATCTCAATGTTGACCCACTCTCCTGCTGCCCAGGGGTGCCTGGAGCCACCTCAGATGGTCAGTAATAGGACAAGTGAGGGCTAGAAGTCAGGGCACCACATCACGCCTCACCCCAGTCAACAGCCGTCTGTGCACCCAACTTGAGCCACTGGCATTGGTGGATTTGAGCACCTGCTGCCAGGCACGGAGCTGAGAGCTGCTCATAGGCCCACCTCCATGGCCCTCACAACCACCCTGCCAGGAGGGTTCATCTGCTCTGCCTTCCAGGTGGGGAAACTGAGGCACTGAGAGATTTGAGTCACTGCCCCAAGGTCACCCACCTGCCCCTAAGGAACAAGAAGGGTCAGAGGAGAAGAGAATGCACATACCTCCCTCCTTCCCACTGCCCCTGTCTGCGGAGATGTGGTTTCCAGTAACCTCCAGGGGTGACCTCAAGCTTCAATCCACCTCCTAAATCCTTCCTGTCTGTTGTTTATCTGGAATCATCCTATTAATCCCACTGAGCAAATGTCAGAGATTGTCTCTTAAAACCGGAGGTTGGTGACCATCTGGCCGGCAGACACTGGGTGAAACCCGAGCCCTGCTCCCAAGAGGGACTTGTTCAACCAACAGCCCCTGGGGCATTGTGTCTGCAGAGAGGCCTGCTCCACTTTGAACACTGTGGAAATGACAAGGTCTCTTGTTATCCAAAATGATTTATGGAAGTTGAAAGGCTTCACATGAAGATTTCAGCAATTCGACTGCTAGACTCAAACAAATGTCTTCACTTTCAGATAGATGCTTGGGTAAAAAGCAATGGGGTCATGAAATTTTAATTCAACTCTTATTTGTGTTGAATAATTGAGTATGGAATTGGAGCCTGCTGACTGCCCAGGCCTGTCCCTAGAGGGGAAGCGTGCCTGCCTCTAGGGGAAAGCTGCAGACGGCCAGGCACTGGCGGCATCAAGCTGGCCTTCCTCCAGCCCTGGAACCATGCCTTCTCCTCTCAGGGAAGTTGGCTTCCTGTTTTCCGCACTAGTCTGCTGGCAGGACGTGGACAAATGGGAGGAAGAAAGGCAACTCAAAGAAAAACTTGTGAGGCTGGAAGTGTGCAGAGACCCTGGAGCCTGGAGTCCAGCAGAGCAAGACAGGAATGTGATTCTGTAACTCCCTAGCTGCAGGGCTTGGGGCAAGTCACTGTGCTTCTCTGGGCATCCATTTCCATACGTGGAAAATAGGGACTGTAATTCATGGCTGCTGGGAAATGCTGATCGCTTTCCCCTGCACAGCTATCCTTGCTAGCCCACAAGGCTGCTTGCTCTTCTAAAGCTGAGTTTTTTCATGTGTAAATTGGTGCCAACACCATCCGCTTCACTGTGTTATTGGAAAAATTGTGTAACAAGTACCTCATACTTAGCCAAGGTCTGGCCCATAGTCCCATGGTGAGTGCGTGACGGATATTACTTTCCAGCTGCCAATTATTCAGAAATGTCACATTCCAAAAATTTTTTAGAAGTCAGAATCATCTCATAAAAGTCTGCTGTGGACTAGTTAGTCAAGAAGCACCTAATGAGCAGAAATCCACAGGCAGGGAATGGAGGACTTCCACAGACACCTGGACACACTCACGGAGCTTTACGACATTCCCCAGGTCAGCTGGAGGCATGGAGCAGCATCGAGGGTTTGCAAAAGGCCGTGATGGAGTTGTGTCTGTTTCCTTTGGTTTATTCTGGAAACACTGCTTTACACACACCCTCACATCTTCTGCTACAAAGTGCTGTTCAAAACTGTGTACCCTCATTCTGGAATTTGACTAAAGTAAGAACCTGATAAGAGAAGAAGAAAAGAAGAAGAAGGGGAGGAGGAGGAAGGAGAAGAAGAAGAACAACAACAACAACAACAAGAAAGAAGCAGTGCCGATGGCGTCTACTATCAATAACCACGGATAACGATGTGTGCTTGGGAAAATGTAGTTTAAACTCCAGGCATAAGCAACATCCTCCCTTCCCTAGGCCTCTCTCAATAAAGACACTGTATTTGGGGGAGTACTCGAAGCAGAGAGGCCAGTGCAGAGCTGGACCAGGCTGTGGAGACCTGGGGTCAGAGTGGATGGAGCCCAGGCGTGCCAGCCAGCCTCCGAGTCTTCATCCACAGCCATTGCTACGGCAAGGGTAGCAGCAGCAGCTGGTTGGGGGCTTCGCTGTGTCAGGCTGTGTGTAACTCCTCATTAATTCTCATCCCTACCCTTGAATGAAAGGGCTATTATGAACCCATTTTCCAGCTGAGGGAACTGAGACCTTGAGAAGGTGAGGAACTGTCCTGAGCTCACAGCTTGGGTCTAAATCCCAGGCCTGTGGCTGCCTCCGGACCCTCCTGCTGGTGTCCATTTGTGCAGCTTGGAGGGCTCATCTCCACAAGCACCTGGGAGGAAGGGGTTGCTGGAAGCAGTGTCTTCACCTACAGATGAAGAAAGGGCCCAGAGAGGGGAGGCAGCTTGCCTAAAGTCACACAGCAGGGAAGTGATGGAGTCAGAATAGGAAGCCCTGTGGGCCTGACTCCCCTCCCTCCGGGGCTCCCTCCCCTGTTCCCCCTCCCAATCTTTCCAAGGAAAGTGCAGAGACAAGACTGGGGGCCTCTCCTCCCCACAAGCAACAGCCTGGGCATTGGAGGAGCCTCTATCCCTCCTGCCTGGTGGCCAAGCCCCTCCTAGGTCTACAGCACACCCCACCTTCTCCCCCTCTGAGTCTCAGAGCTGTTACTTCCTTAATGTGCTGCTTTAATTACTACCTTCAAGGAAAGAATCAGGAGGTAAACACAAAGCCTGCTGCTGGTAATGAAAAGCATCCCACCTCCCTAACGTGCAAATGGAGGCCCTGCTCTGCAGCCCCTGCAATACCCTGTGATGCCTCCATCAGCGCTGAACAGCCGCCCACACCTTGCACCTCCCTGACCTGCAGGTGCCAGGGCCAAGCAGGGCTGCCACATCATTTAGAGTAAATAGGCAGGTCCAGGTCTCTGGGGCCAAATGGCCTGGTACGGGCTGGTGCCATCGAGGTGCCTAGAGCATCGACAGCACTAGGATGACGGGAGACACAGGCCTGGGACCCCCTTTAGTGCTTGCACTGTACCTGGGCCCTGGCCCAGCCTGGGTGCCACCAGGCCCACAAAGATGGGCAGCAGGGGACACTGCTAGGGATTGGGGCACCGCTTGGGATACCCTTCTCCAGTGCTATCTGGATATCTGGAGCTGCCAGGCCTGAACTGGGTGCTCTTTCCCTTGGCTGGTCCATCCCCAGCCTCTCTGCTTTGATTATGGAATTTGCTCTCCCCAGGGCCCAGGTGCTCAGGCCCCAGGTTCCTCCTGGACTATGCTGGTGAACAGTTGTCCAGCCCCAAAGCCAGCCCCAAAACTGGACCCAGCCTAGCCTGCCCTACTCCATCCCTAGGGAAGAAGACACAGAACAAGGACAGGAAGAACCTCCTTTCACCCGCTCGCTTCCCCTAGAGCAGTGGCTGCGTGGACAGTGGAGTGTGTGGGTGCCCACGTGGCAGCAGTGCCCACTGGGAGGTGTGCAGGCTTGGGAGGTGAGCCTGCCTCCCCTTTCACCACTTACTAAATGTGAGGCTTATCTCAGGTTACCCAACCGCTCTGAGTCCCAGGTTCCTCACCTCTAAATAATACCTTTTTTGTAACCCAGTTTTCCCCTTGATAAACTACGAAAAGCACTTACACATTCATCTTCTTCTAAGCCTGGGGAAGTCAGGGGTCATGTCTGTATTTTGCAGCTGTTCCCAGTGCTCAGCTTATAGTAGGACCTCAGCAGATGTATGTTAAGTAGGTGAATGGTCAAGACATCTCTGCCAGCCTCAGTTCTCAGCCCTGCTGGAACTGAAGGGCACCAGCATAAAACGCCAAGCCAAGCACTTGCACATCCAAGTCCCAGAGGCCCTGGAGTCCAGCCTCCCCTCCCCAACCCCTCCTCTTGGATGCTCACAGGTCACCTGCATAAGCTCATCCTCAGCAATATTTTCCAGGAAGTGAGACTAAGTTTGAGCGGGATCACGGAGCCAATGTGCCAAGTCTTGCTCCATCTCCATCCTTCTCTGATCCAGGTTCAGGCTGATGACTCCACCCAGGCCAGGAAGTGTATGAGCAGCTTATGTCCTGCCACTGGAATGCATTCTGGAACTCACCGTGTAGCCAGGGCCGGAAGCACACCTGACGGAGGGGAGCCCTGGGCCCTGGCAACCAACTGAACCTGCCCATCCCTCTCTGGACTCACTCCTTGCTGTACAACCTGCATTTCTATCCTGGCACTCTTTCAGAACACCCTGCCCTCTCATGCCCTGTGGGCCTCACTCTGTCCATCTCCTCCCCTGTGAGACAGTCCTGGAGCTCATTCCTCAGCTGATGGGGCCTATGAGAGAGAAGGCAGAGGCAGGGGTGGTAGAGGCAGGGGTGTTGAGGAGAGAGCACAACCCCTCCCACCTCTATTCTCCAAGGCAAAATGATCACCCCTTAGAGGAGGTAGGAGAGTGAGTCAGACAACAGAGCTGGAGTGGGTAACAGAGCAGAGACATGCTGCATCACAGAGCAGAGAAAAAGACCCAAGGTGTAATGAGCTCAGCTGCACACAGGGCCCCCTCCTCACTCTCCCCCATTTCAATGCATAGCAGACCTTTATTTCCTTCATAGTTCATGCTTCAAGTGGATTGCTTTTCTTCTCTTGACAAGAGTGTAATTCATTTAAGGTTCTTGGATGGTTATTTTATTTCTCCCAGGTATATTCTATATGAGAACATCAATTCCAAGAAATTATTAGATCCATTAGCAAGTGAAAAGCAGCCCGTAGTTGGAGGAAAGGCCTGTAGACCAAGACCAGGAGAGGACAGAAAGCAAACTCTGGCCGGGCTGTTCTGGGAGGAGTCCTGGAGCAGAATTCACACCCAGGGTTTGGAAGTCTTCAAAACTGACATTTAAGTGCATCTTGGAGTCCAAAGAAGGTGATTAAGAACTCTGCAGAGCCACAAATCTGCCCGGTGCAGTGGACGGAGGAGAGTCCCTGGACTCAGCCCTGAAGCTGCATAGCTCCATGAAGGCTGGGAGTGGGTTAGTGAACAGACTTTTTGTTGCCATGTCCCCTTTCAATGTCAATATCAGGCACTGCACACCTGCTTGGGCAGTAGGGAAGGAAGAAACCAAAATGCTTCTCAGTACTGTTCTCTTCCATGGGCCGGGCAGGGCAGGAGAATCTGATCCAGGGGAGACCTTTCAGGAGGCAGATCGGGGGACTGAGGGAGGATGGGAAGGAGGGGGAGAGTGACTCCTTACATCCCAACAGCAGAGTGCGGATACAGAAGGGCCAAGCGGTTAGGTGACAGCCAATGAGGCTCTAGCTGGCTCTTTCAGAGAGGTCTCCAAAGTCCAATGCTCTCCCTGTAATGGCCTCCGTGAGGGCTGAAGGGTTAACCGTGAAGCTCAACGTCCCAGAGGCCTCTCCCTGCTTTCCCACCCCTTTATGAATTCAGTTCAGCAAAGCAGTATTTATGCTGGAAATTTAATCATTTCTCATAATAAAGGAAGTGAAAAATAAATTGAAAGTGTCAAATACTGCATTAGGAGGGGTGAGCTAGTGAGGCAGAGGGGCAACTCTCTGGCCTTTGCATCAGATGATTTCACAGACCTGAGGATTTAGGCATTTTTCTGTCTCCATAATTATATGATCAAGAACCAAGGTGATGATGCCATATGCATAGGGGCAGCGATGTGCTGAAGCTGGTGCAATCCAGCTCACAGAGCTGGTGAACGAATGCTCAGGAACTCTGCCAGCCAGTTGTTAAACACAGACAATATTAGCAATTAAATAATATTAACTTATAATGAAATAAATTACATAAAAAACAAAGGCAATTGTTGCCCTGAATGCAAACCAAAACAAGCAAACAAAAAATCCAAAGGTAATACACACTCAAAACTCATCAATTTCTAATTATGTCATCATATTTTACTTCTGTGTAAGCTTGTGAGATGATTTACTCACATTGCATGTGTATGGTAGGAATACTAAATAATGATGTGTTATTCCGAGTCTCTCTCAAACGTCACATTCAGTGACATAGCATTGGTCATCTGAAGTTGGCCGTGGTGGGAGTATTTATACCACAGAGAGTGGTGGATACCACATATCGGGGTCCAATCAGGAGACAGAAATCACAAAAGTAATTGGAACAGGGAAAACTCAAAGAATATTAACTAGTAAAAGATGATTAACTACTAAAAGAAATAAAATAGGATGCTAATACATATAGAAATAGAAAACATAGAGAGAGTCCCCTCTAGGACCAAAGAAGAGTCCCCCAGGAAGGATTAATGTTGGAAGATAGTCACTTTGTTCAAGGCCAAGACTCAGCATTGTTGGAAATGGTATGGCTGTGGCCCAGTGGATAAAGGAGATGTTCCCTGGGATGGTCCTTAGTCAATGGCCCAGTGCTAGTCACTAGAAAGCCACCCTCCGGGTAATAGCAAAGCTCATTGGAAGGTGAGAGCCACCAGGTACTCTAATGCCACCAGCAGTCTTGCCACAGGAGCAAGAAGCGAAGAAACCCAGAACCCAGACCAGAAGTCCCATCCTCTTCCATAGCCTCACAGTGTCTCCCCAGCACC
Source organism: Cacajao melanocephalus (assembly GCA_963573385.1). Taxonomy (NCBI): domain Eukaryota; kingdom Metazoa; phylum Chordata; class Mammalia; order Primates; family Pitheciidae; genus Cacajao; species Cacajao melanocephalus. The sequence continues at coordinate 12,890 of CAUYLG010041947.1, read as the reverse complement.
CCCTACTGACAGTGTGTAAGTGTCAGGCCTCCAAGTCCAAGCCTGGCCGTTATAGCCTTGGTGACCTGCACATACACCTCCTGGTCTTCTCCAGGAGCCAGAAAGTCTGAAGTAACCAGAGGCCCACGAAGAGAAATGAAACAACTAGTTCCTGCTTCAACGGATTGCTCTCCCACTGCAAACTTCAACCATTGTTCCTGCTCAGCCTTGCAAAAATTTCTTCCATAGACATTAGGTTTCTTAAGACCTCCTCCTCTGTAACTATGTAATTTACTGCACCCTCCCCCCTACTTGCAACTGATAACCCCCACCCTTATGATCATGCCTATTTGTAATAGATGACCCCTACCCTTGTTACCACGCATCCCAAGATGCCCTTCCCCTCTCTAAAATAGATTACCACCTTTAACTGACCATTTGCCCCAACCTATAGAACCAATCCCCTTTCCTTCTCCCCTTGCCTCACTCACTTCTCGGACTTGGCCCGCTTGCACCTGAGGGCTAAGTAAAACGGCCTCGTTGCCCACACAAAGCCTGCCTGGTGGTCCCTTTACGTGAGCAACATGCCTGACAATACCATTACATCACCTGGCATAGAAGAAATGTTTATAGGGTCCAGCTTCAGTATCAAAAAGCAAGGTAAAGGAAAGTAAAATCTGAGCTAAGAGGCAATAAATTGATAGTGGGCATACTCCCCTAATTCTCAGAGCATTCATAGAGAGATCTTTTCTAAAGAAACCAAGTGCTGGAAGTGGGCAAAGGTACAAGACCTCATCTGATGCTAGAATCCTCTCCGTAAAAATAAAACATCAGCTCCCAGCCAGGCATGCATGTAGTATATTACCTACTCTATCTCACTTAATTCTCACAGTAACTCAAAGAGGTAGGTAACTTTTTAATCCCAATTTTTCAAGTGAGACTGGGTCAGAGAGAAGTGAAATTGTTTGTTCTAAAAAAAACACAACAGCTGTCATTCTAATCCAGTTTGTCCTGATATTATCACCCCCACTAGGTAGTTATCTAATCACTACTTGCATATCCATGGGGGGCAGCTTATCACCTCTGGAGGTAGCTCAATCCATCTCTGGACAGATTTGACTGTTGAAATACCTTCTTTTGGCCCACATTGAGGGCATGGCTCCCTCTTCCACATGACAGTCCTTTCTGTATTTGAAAGTATTTTGGCCAGGCGCGGTGCCCCACACCTGTAATCCCAGCACTTTGAGAGGCCAAGTCGGGAGAATCATTTGAGGTCAGGGGTTTGAGACCAGCCTGGCCAACATGGTAAAACCTCGTCTCTACTAAAAATTTCAAAAAAATTAGCCAGGCGTGGTGATGGGCACCTGTAATCCCAGCTGCTGGGAGGCTGAGACAGGAGAATCACTTGAACTCAGGAGGCAGAGGTTGCAGTGAGCCAAGATCGCGCCACTGCACTCCAAGGGTGGCAGAGCAAGATGCTGTTTCAAAAAAAAAAAGAAAGAAAGAAAATTATTTTGTCTCTCCAAGTTTCTCCCTTCTGCAGCTGCAACAGCCCTGCTTCTTCCAGCATTCTGCATCACATCATCCCTTCATCAAGTTGGTCATACTTTTCTGACCAAAGATGCAGTCCCCTAGGGATGACCTTCCCAGAGCAGAGCCCGGCCCCATTTCCTGTCTCTGCCTGTCCCAACAATCTAGCAAAGCAAGTCAAGTCAGATGATTTCTCTCTGGGCCTGGGTTTCCCTATTCTGTAATTCTAGGGCAAAAGAAAAATATGTCCAACTGGGTTTCTGTGACGGCCCACAAAATTGCATATGAGCAAGTACCTAATGTAGTGCTTGACTCAATAAAGATTGGAAGAAACTAGATATTTGGAGAAAATCAGAGAATTATTCCCAACCCCGCTGTGGGTCAGAGCAGAAAATAGAATCAGAGGCTCCTGATACCTAAGCCTGACTTCTCTAATTTCAGAGGCAAAAGATAAGTATCCAGAGTGAATCAGGAGTATATGCGCAGTGACAGCCATGCCTGGATCCTCCCTGTTCCCTCTATGTCTTTTTCTACTCTCCCTCCCTCCTCTGATGATCCCACATCCTGCAGTAGCTGAGCCAATCTGTGGGAGCCCCCCATGCCGGGTGGGGCCCTCTGAGGACTGCTGCGCATTCCCTGTAATGACGTTCATTGGTCTGTCTGACTTCAATACCGTTCTCAGGTTATGTTTAACTTAATGAGTCATCTATTTTCCGTTAGAAAACTCCTGAAGAAGCATGCTTGCTCCTGATGAGCTCAGCTGATGAATAGATTAATGCTGGGCTTGAAATAGTTGATTAAGAAAATGAATCTCAGTGACTTCTTCATCAGATACAGGCTGTACTTAAATTAATTTGTGATAAACTGCTTAGCAGAAGAAACAGGAAGAAAATAATTCTTTGACTGTGATTTGTCTTCCGTTTGCCCATTTGTTTTTCTCTCCTTCCTCACCCACATCCCAATATCAGAGGATATGGAACTATCAAGGACTAGTGTGTGATGAGTTGGGGAAAAAGTGTCTAGAATTAAGCAACCAGAGAGACCAGAAGGAGGAGCCCTTGTGTGGCACCCGAGGCCACATGAGGTATTCACATAGCTTCAAGTCCTCCTGGCCCCTCTCTGCCATTTAAAAGCTCTGTGGGGGTTGCTATTGCAGCTCCAATGCTTGGCACCTACTGCACACAAATAGGTATTTGTCGAATGAGCGAAGTAGAAACTCACCAAACAGTAGCTCTATTGCTATTCATGGAATCTCATGAGATCAAGAGTGAGAAGAGGCCTGATGTCGCAGGCACACCTGGTGGGTGAGTCCAAGTTCAGTGACCGCTGACCCAAAGGCCATAGATGACCCAAAGGCCGATATTCTTTGATAACTTGACCAGGAGCTCCTCTCCCCTCAATCTCCCCATGGGCACCTGGAGTCACTGCCAGCCCCGAGTGACGCCAGCCAGCACGCACTTTCCCTTCCTCCTGGGAGCACTGGAGCCACACCAATTCATTGCCTGCCTCTGCCTAGAAGTCAGAGAAAATGGATGTGGTTGTCACTCTTTTAGTTTCCATCCTGCCTGTTTAATAATCAACATTCCCTCTGAGGGCAAGTCCAGCCCCAAATGTAAACAATGAAGTATGTGTGTGAGCAATGGAGGAGTTGGGGTGGGGGCGTCTGCAGTGGAAAAAGCCTGGGCTTAACAGGAAGCAGGAAAGTTCTTGCATCTCAGCTCTGCCACCTGCCAGCTGTAGTAGTTCTTTATTGCTGCATAACCAATTGTTCCAAATTTAACAGCTTCAAACAGCACCTATTTATCATCTCATGGCTTCCGTAGGTGAGAAGTTTGGACACGGCTTAGCTGGGCTCTCTGCTCAGGATCTCAGGGGGCTGAAATAGAGGTGCCTTCCAAGCCCTGTTCTCATTTGTAGGCTCAACTAGGGAAAGATCTGCTTCCAATTTTATTCAGGTTGTGGACAGAATTCATTTCCTCGTGATTATAAAATGCAAGGCAGTTTGCTTCAAAGCCAGTGGTGAAGAGAGAGTCTCTACAGCTCTCCGTGTCTGACCTTCTTCAAAAGGACTCATCTGATTAGACCTGGCCCACCTAGTATAACCTCCCCTTTCACTGATTTAAAGTCCACTCATCAAGAGCTTTGATCACATCTGCAAAATCCCTTCACCTTCACCATATTCAATTAGTAAAGGAAGTGATACATCCTGTCCACACTCAAGGTAAGGGATCATTCAAGGCTATGAATTATTAGGGGTGCCCACCACACTGACTGAGAGATTATGGGAAAGTCTCTGACTGTGAGGCTACCTATCCTCAGTTGTAAATGATGATCATGTTGCCTTATTCAGGATTTGTAAAGTAATTAAATGAAATCATACATATAAACAGGTAGGACAGCCCAGAGGGCATTCACAGAGTGTGTTACATTGAGTTGAAAGATAAAGGAGGTGCTGTTACTAGGAACATGTAGAACTTTACCTTCCACCCTCCTCCTCAAATGTGTCTTCTCTCATTGCTACATTGTTCTCTGATTCTATGTGGTTCACAACTGGATCTTGACTCTGGAATTCTCCTGGCTTCCTGTCTTAGTCCACTTGTGCAGCTATGTTTAAAAGCCTGAGACTAGGTGATTTATAGGCAATAGAAATTTATTCCTCACAGTTTTGAAGGCTGGAAGTCCACGATCAAGGTGCCTGCAGGTTCAGTGTTTGTGAGGGCCCAGTCTCTGTTCCCAAGATGGCTCTTGGCTGCTATGTCCTTACATAGTGGAAGGCAGAGGGCAAAGATGACCCCAGCTACTTCCCTCCAGCCCTTTCCTGGGGCACTAATCCATTCTCAAAGATCCCCACCTCTTAATAACACCAAAAGGAGTCTAAGTTCCAACATGAATTTTGGAGGAGACACATTCAAACCATAGCCCTTCCTTCCCAGCTCCCCCACATGCCTGGTAGTTCAGCCAACTTGCTGCATCTGCTCCATCAGGCCTGACAGCCAGCCCCTCTGGGGTCATGCATAACAACCTCACCATGGCTCCCAAATATACCTCTTCCCTAATTTACTCAGTGCCTATTGGGTGAAGGCCTCTGCCGGTTCTCTTCAGCACCCTGGAAAGCGAGCCTGATTATCGTCCTCCTCCTCCAGTGGAGATGGCACAGTGAAGGGAGGCTTTGGTGTCTTGTATGCTGCACACCTAAGATGGACATGGCCTCAGGCCCTCAGCAGGAAGCCGGGTCCATCAGGCCATCCACCTGACACTTGGAGAATCCTGTAGATCTTTGTGCTGTCGTACTGACTCCAAAGGTGCTTGTCATCTGCGGTTTCCAAGACTCAGGGGGAAAGAGCAGGATGGGAAATTGGAGGGGGCAGGAAGATGGGTTCTAGTAGGGAGGGAGGCATTTTCTGAAGCCAACTCTGTCTTCTTCCCCTGAGCCTTAAATGCACTGGGTAGGGCCTGTCCGTTGCTCTTCTTCAGCATCATTGACAGTGGCCACAGAGCCTTTGGTCCTGCACCCAACTTTTCTGTCCTGGCTTTTATGACCCAAAAACGAATAGATTCATTCAGGGATTACCTCATTGAGCGGTCCCGCTCCTCTTCTTATAGGTGAAGATCCAAGATTTTGTTTAATACTGCATTCCCCTTGCTTGAAGAACTCCTTTTAATATTTCTAAGTCTCTGTTGACAACGTATTTCTTCGTTTGTTGTTTGCCTGAGAAAGTTTGCTTTCTACCGCATTTCTGAAAGCCGTTTATTCTGGTATAGAATTCTGGGTTGACAGCTTTTTGTTTTTCTTTCAGCACTTCAAAGATGTCACTCCATGGTCTTCGAGCCTGTGTGGGTTCTGATGAGGAGTCTACTGTGATTCTCTTCTTTGTTTATCTCTGTATAATGATCCTTCTTTTCCCTGTTTGTCTTCGAGATGTTTTCTTTGCCATTTTTTTCTCCAGCATGAATATGATTTGCCTAGTATATATGTGTGTATGTGGGTTGGGGAGTGGCAGGAGCTATTTCTTCTGCCTGATAGTCTTTGACAATCATGGGTATGTGGCTTTTTTGTCTCATTGATTTTGGGAAATTCTTGGCCATTATTTTTTCACGTGCTCTTTCTGCCACATTTTCACTCTCATTTCCTTCTGCAACTATCAATTCCACGTATGTTAGATTGTTGGATATTGTTCCATTGCTCTTGGATGCTCCTATTTTTTTTCCCTTCTCTCTTTCTTTACTCTTTTTTTTCTTTGTGGTTCAGTTTGGGTAATTCCTATCAATATATCTTCATGTTCCCTGATCCTTTCCTTAGCTGTTTCAGTTCTGCAGAGGGCCTCTGGAAGGAAGGCATTTTTCATCTGAGCATGCATTCTATCCTTTAACATAGTCATCATAGTTATTTTAAAGTCTCTGTCAGATAGAACCAGCCTCACATCTGGTTCTGATGATTCCCGTGTGCCTTAAAGGCCTCATGATGTTTTTGTTGAAAGCTGGACCTTTTGGCTCAGACTGTAGAGATGGAGGAACACGGTTGTTACGCCTGGAACTGGACACCCTTCCTAGGGTTTTAGTGACAGGTTTGAGTTACTGCAGTCAGAAGTTGGGCTGGGTGTAAGGTTTGTTCTTGTTCTGTTTATCCTCAGTGCACCACAAGCTTCCAATTCCTGTGGTGAGGCTCATGTTCAGGGTGAAGATTGGGTGGCCAGCACCATGTCTGTCTGGAGCTGTGCATGGGGCCATCCCTTTGCACTGGACCCCGGATATTCCCCTCCCTGCAGCATTATGCACTTGCTTCTTGCATGAAGCTTGTTAGCTTGGTTGGGAGTGTGGGGCCACTGGGGTGTATTTGCTGTTGTTCTGATTAAGCCTGTCTTAGTCAAACCATGTTTCCCTGCATTTCAGGGTGTGGCCTTCTTAACTCTCCTATGCCTCCCCCTGGGTAGTTCTGGGCCCAGTGAGTGACTCTTTCCCCTCCCTCAGGAAGGAAGATCCCCTTCTTTCTTCCCCTCAACTGAAATGAGCTTTCACCACTGCCCAAGGGATGGTAGTGCTTACTCTCATTTTCTGCCTGGATTAAGGCTTTTGTTTCTTTGGAGAGAAGGGCTGCCTGGATACAATTTCTTGCAGCTCCTCCTTGTCTGAACTATAACAGACACTTTCTTATGCCTCTTTCTGACCTTTTCTGTGAGCATTCCCTGGGTTCTAGAAAGAGCCTGAAAGTTGGCACAGACTCCCCAGTTTGGGGGCGTCACACCATCCAGCCAGCCTGCACTTGGCCTTCGCTAACTTTTTAATTATTCCAGCTGAACTCTTCCGACTAGCTTCTGATGCATGTACCTGTGAAAGGAAAATAAATCTTGGGACCCTCAAATCATGAAGCCAGAGGGAAAAGTCAAGCTGGGAACTGCTTGGCCAAACCTGTCTCCATTCTATTCCAAAAGAAGATAGCTATTAATATAACAATAACAACAACAAAAACTATATGCCTGCCTCACAATTTGTGGAAAAAGGACAGACAGAACTCAGTCACTCCTCTGCTCACTGAAATAAACGCATATCTGACTGCCTCCTTTGGAAAGGCTAATCAGAAACTCAGAGGAATACAACTATTTGTCTCTTATCTCCCTATGACCTGGAAACCTCCTCCCCGCTTCCAGTTTTCCTGCCTTTCTGGACTGAACCAATGTACATCTTACCTACAGTGATGGATGCCTCATGTCTCTCTAAAATGTATGAAACCAGCCTGTGCCTGAGCACCTTGGGCACACGCTGTCAGGACCTCCTGAGGCTGTGTCAGGGGCGCGTCCTTCATCTTGGTGAAATAAACTTCCTAAATTGATTGAGACTTGTCTCAGATACTCATTGGTTCACATAGCCCAGGCGAGGGAGTATTTCTGTCTCTTTTCTCCCTGTAGCCTTCTCTCTCTCCTCAGATTTGGGGCCAGCCATTTACCCCTTGACTTTACTTCTTTGATGGGTTTGGAAAAAAAGTAAAGTCATGAATTGGAAGTTCATTTGGCTCTTTTTTACTTAAAGGTGAGCGCATGTGTTTTCAGGTTGAGGGAATTTGTAACTTCACGTGCACAGTCTCATTTTTATATCATTTTCAACCAGGGTTTGCAGAAGTCTTATCGGTGTGAGTCACCTGGATTCCTCTCAGAGGAGACAGGGTTCCCAGGCTTCCTCAGTACAGCGGTCTCAAGGGAAGGACCAACAGCAGGAGGCCTGGGTTCAAGTCCCAGCTCTGGCCCTGACTCACCAAGTGACTTTGGGCAATACCCTGGCCTCCCCTGGGCTTCAGTTTTCTCTATAAAGCAAAACAAAAAAATGGATTCAATTATTTCCAGCACCTCTTACAGCTGGATATTATTCTATGTTTATAGCTGCAACATGCCCTCACCTGCCTGGAAATAACACACTTGATTCACTAGAGAACTCTGCACAGGCCCTACTATGTACCAAGCCCTGTGATGGATGGATGGGAAGCCCACCAAGTTATACTCTCTGTCCCGGGTGGAAGGGAGCTGCATGGAGTAGTGACTTTAACATGGTGGGCAGATGGCTGGAGCAAGGTCAGCTCCAAGCATGTCCATTTCAGGTGTTCTGGGGAGCTCCCCGGGAGGCTGGGCACACCCGCTCTGTGGCCTCAAGACCCATGCCCTCACTTTCCTCCTGCCAGGCCTTGGGCAAGCTGTCCACTCCCTGGGGCCGTTGCCTGGTCTGTAAAATCCAGATCGCCAGTCAAACACTGGAAGAGGCTTCCCCAGGCCCCCAACCTAAGCAGCCATGGAGTCCTGCCTTCCTTTCTTCATAGCACCCCTCACTCTTTGCCATTAAACTACTTATCTGTTTACTTGCTTTTTATCCGAATGCTGTTAATCCTATTCACACCAAATGTGAACCTTCAGTTCATTCATATAATACGTACTTATGTCTCAGTCAATGTTCTAGGAACTGGATTTTTAGCATTGAACAAAACGATCATCATCACCACCCATCTAGAGCTTACATTCTTGGGATGGTAGCTAATAAATAAGGTAAATAAAATATTCAGAATATGCCAGATAGCGACAGTGGAACCTGACGTGGAGACATCAGGCAGCGAGGAGAGCTAAAGAGTGTCAGGAGGTTGGGGTGCAGTTTTATATGTGTGATCAGGAAAGGGTCACTGAGAAGGACTCTCTTGGAGACAGCCCCGAAGGCTGGGAGCCATGAGGACATCTGGGGTGGGCAGCCCAGGCAGCGGGAGCCACACATGCAGAGTCCCAGAGGTGAGTGAGCCTGGCACGCTAGAGGGTCAACAGGGAGGCCCAAGTGGCTGGGGCAGAGCAAAGGTGGGTGGGGGGAGATCAGAGAGGTCACAGGTCTGGGGCCAGGGAAGGACTCAGGCTTTAATCTGAAGAAGATGGGCACCCATAGAGGGTGTGAGCAAGGAAAGAAGTGGTTGCAGGGGCATTTTTAAAGGCTCTCTCCTGCTGCCAGGTGGAGAGAAGACCACAGGGGCAAGAGTGGAATTGAATCGGGGAGATGATCCAGCATCTCCTGCAATCATTCCAGCAGTGGGTGATGGTGGATAGAATCAGCGTGGGAGCAGGAGGGTTAGAGATGATGAATTAAAAAGCACCTGACACAGTGCTGGCACACAGTAGGCCTTCAGGCAGTGGTCCCGATAATGATCCATATATGGAAAGTCCTAGGAGCCCTGAGTTGGAAACTCCCGAATGCCCCACCTGACCTGAGTTCATTTCTCTCAAGGGAATGGAAAAACAAGTCCTTGGACTGCAAAAAGAAAGGGCCCAGGAGGCTGAGCTGGGAGGAAGTCTCCTGCACAGGAGAAAGACAAGAGGGCAGGATTTTAACCGTGATGAAATGTTAACATTTCACATGTTCAACACAAGCTTAAATTACATCCATTCAGATCATTTCTGAGGGAAAGGTAACCTTTAAAAGCTATTTTCTTTTTCATGGTAAAAAAGGTATATAAAAAAAGGTTAGGCAGCAAACTATGTATGTGGTAGCTTGAATTTTCTCAAATGAAACCCTTTCTTCCTGTAATGTGTTCACTTGATGGGACTTTGAACTAGACGTAATGCCACATCCATACAGAAGACAGATCACGTGTTTTCTTTTGGAGAGAAACTGACAGCCACTTTAGGTTTTTAAAAATACAGCTTTTAAGCCATGGAAGTAATTCTAAAAAGAAAACAAACAAACAAAAAGCAGCCTCAGGGCGAATTAGCCTCCAGCTGTGGAAATCCAGGTTACTGCCTGTCAGCTTTTGATCTTAGAGAGAGTATCTGGCAAGCACTGCGAGCGAGGTTGAAGGAGACCCCAGGGGGCTGCGAGGCAGAGGCTGGAAAGACCCCAGGGGTGCTGGGCCAGGACTCCTGGGTAGCTGTGCCACAACCAACTGGGGCACCTTGAACCCATTGTCTCGCTTTGTGCCTCAGTTTCCCCAGTGTATAGAACAATAGGGTTGGACTCATCATTCTCTGAGATTCCTTCTAGGTTTACATTTTTAAATTAGTCAAAGCTCAAGGACAATAATGAGGGGCAATGCAGGGAAATGGAATCCTGGTGAGTTGGGGACTATGTAATTTAAGGAATGGAAGTGAAGAAATACACCTTCCTGTCTTTCCCACAGTGAAAATGACAATGCCTCACTCCTGTGTAAATGGAAAGATCGAAGTTTGCTAACCACCTTTCCATCCCTCAACTCCTTTAATCCTCCCCATTATTCTAGGAGGCGGATCTTTTCACCTGAGTCATAACTGCAGAACCTGAGACTCAGAGAGGTGATGGGACCCGTCGGAGGTCACCCAGGATGGGGACTGCGGGTCTCCTGCCTCCAGAAGACATGTTCTCTCCCTATTCCAGATGCCTAAGTGCTGAGTCCTTGAAACACAAAACGAGGGACCTGAGGCTGCTCTGCCCCTTTCTGAAGAGGCCCCCAAGGCTGAGGCTGAGGAGAGCTGCAGTGTGGGCTTGCAGGGAGCTGGCATTGCTCTCCCAGGGCCTGTTGCAGTCAGCTACTTGAGCCTGAGACCACAGTGAGGCATCTCATTCTTTTTTCTGGGTCTAGGCAGGGGCTCTATGGAGATGAGGTCTTCAAGGCCAACACCTCTGTGGCTGGCTGCTGGGAGAATCACCACCCACAACTCCTCTAACCCTGGGAGCAGGGACCCCGAGAGAGGGGCAGACCCGCCTGTACCAGGTGGACCCCAGCCCACAGGCTGGGGAGGAACAGGGACACGCACCAGCTCAGGTCACCTTTGGTGTTTGCATCTTCCAGATCCACTCACACTGACCCACTGTAGCCTGATCCCAGCGTCTGGAACTCGGCGTCTTCCATACAGTGGGTGCGCATGGGAGCTGAAGCAGCCCGGCCAGGCAGCAAAGACCAAGCTGGCTGCTTTTGGAGCCCAAAACCAATTTCAAAATAAAACATGTCATCGACAATTGATGACCAAATCCTTCCTTTGGGACCTCACCATGTCTTGCTTATACCTCGTGCAGGGTGGGGAGGTGCAGCGTGAGATGGAAACCATGGAAAGGGGAGTCGGCTTGCTGTGGCCCCAGGTGAGGTTTGTGGAGGTGAGAATCACCCCAGGTCTTCTGCTCCCTGCCAGGCCATTTCTAGCCAATCTCTCTTTCTAACTGCCATGTGTCTTCTCAACTCAAAATCAACATGCCCAAAACTCTGCCTGGTAAAAACTTAGCTCATCATCCTTCCACTCTAGGCTGCCCCTTGCCTGTATCCCCAGCCACCAAGATTGACACCACAGCCTTACCCTGATGCACATGGTGACTTTCCTTGCCTGGCCTGGCGTTACCACGATGCCTATGGTGCCTTGCATTGCCTTGAATTCCCATGTTGCCCATGGTGTCTTGCCTTGACTTTCCTTGCCTTACCATGGTGCCCAGATGATGAATGAATGAGTGCGTCTGGTAGTGAGTGAATGAATGAACCCATGAAATAAGGGATGACAAAATGCATTGCTGGTAACTACTGAGTGCACAGTGGACAACAGAAGGAAGAATGAATGAATGAATGGACAAATGATGGAAGGAGGAGTGGAGGAAATATAGAGTGAAGGAAAGAAGAAATTAACACAAATACATGTGGTCAATGAATGCAGAAAATAATAATAAAGAAATAAACAAAAACTATTTGAAGAAGTGAATCCTAAAAGCCTGTAAGTGAAGAAGTGAGTAGATGATTGGACGCATGTGGAAAAGGATTCGGGTGCCCCGGCAGACAGAAGGGGAAGGCCAGTCGAAGGGCAGCAAAGCCCCCGAAGTCCAAAGAAAGCGTCTCTACCCAGACATGCAGACCAAGGCCCCAGCGACTTGGCACAGAAGTTTCCAAGGCACCCTCATGTTGACTGTAAAGGGATATTGTTAAACAAACACCGGCTGAAGCTGCAGAGGATGCTGCTCAACAGGATCAACTCCAGTTCAGCGGAAACAGCTAGAGAGAACTGACTGCATTGTTTTCCCAGTTAGGCCGAAGATAATTACCTATTATATGGCAAACCCCTGGCATGATTTTAATAATCGCTATTTAAATAACACTTTTTACTGTCTCCTTGCAAATTAATCTCCGGGAAGTGTAATTAATGTCCATGTGGGAAGGTTGGCCATGTGGCCTGGGAATGAGGATGGGTTGAAGCTGTGACTGCGATTGCCCTGTGGGATTCTGAGGCTGGGTGATGCTGAGGCCAGAGCTCAGGTCTGGGAACTCGGAAAACCTGGGTCCAGGACTTCAGATAAGTCTCTCCCCATCTGGGCCTTGGTCACCTTCTCTGTAAAACTAGGGTGGTTCCCTAAATTCTCACTCACTAGGACATTAGGAGACCTCACTCTAGGCCTGAAATAGGGTCAACATTAGACACACACACACACACAAACACCCACACACACACACACACACATACACTCCCCATCATGTCCCTACCACAAGAGGCCACATCTCTCATTGTGAGAGGAGTCTTCTCTTGATGTGTTTCCCCAGATGGAGGGTGGGGACTGAGTCTCCCTCCTCAGTGCATCTCAGCAGCAGCGGTGGGCCTGGCACATAGTGGGTGCTCAGTAAGCACTGGCCCAGGGATTGAATGAATGATCTTACTGTACAGTGTGTGTTTTAGGAGCTGCCCTGAGTCCCTTGCAGAACAACTGTGGTTTGATGGACAGGTACCTCTCACCGCATGTCCTCGTGTCACTTGTCACGCTCCTCCAGCCGTCCCCTGTTTTTTTGACTCCCCTGGACTACACCTGTCTGGACCCCTCCTGCTGCTGTGCTGCCTCTAACACCGGGTGGGCCTGGGTAGCATGGAAACAAGCAGGGGGGCTTGGGAAGAAAGTGAGACTCGATGGCTCTGAACTGAGCCACG